>JADRCD010196336.1:0-18296 GCA_019843815.1 Montemys delectorum | reverse complement strand
CTCCACACCCCACTCCCGGGCCTGGGCTCAGACCCGAACGGCTGGCTCCGCCCTGTTGCGCTTCATAACGTCTCCCGCTGCAAACCGCCCAATCCGGTGACGCTGCGAGAGTATGCGAACCACTCAGGGGCTACAGGCTCAAGCCTTCTGCTCCGCCCCTCAGCCGCCCCTTCCTACAGCATCTCCGGAGGTGGCTCACCGGCTCTGATCCCTAGAGGAGCCTCTAGCTGTGGGAATGGTGCTTGGCACCTCTTCACCACCACCACCACCCCACCCCCGTCTTACGCAATTCCCCCTCCAGGTCTCTGTCCTACTGATGCTGTGGAGGGTCATTTTCGATCCTCACTTCGGCAGGGGACTGACAGCTTTTGTGTCTGATCAGTTGTCACCACCATCCTGAGAGAACAGAACAAAAACCAAGACGCTGTGGAACGTGTTACCTTTTTCATCTTTGCTACAATTACCTTCTAAAGACTCCTCCCCCTTTCCACACCCATCGCCTAGGGTCTTGTTTCTTGTGGAGGTTTTCAAAAGAGCACTCAGGAGCTGGTAAAGAAGAACCTGAACCTTAGTTTATAGTTCCTTACAGTGAAAGAGGGCAGAATTTACCACCAGATCCTGACATTTAGAGGAGAGAAATTTTTTTCAGTAGCCATGAAATATGTAAGGTGTGACTGCCCCTAAGCAAATTAACCAATAGTCAAGGGTGATAAATAATAAATAAATGAAAACATAGCCATTACTCTGATTTACTGAGTAGCAGCATGCTATTCTATAGCAGATCTAGTTATACCCTGCCATTGGGTAAAGCAACAGAAACTGAATAGAAACATAACATTCAAGTGGTTTATCCCTGGTGGGCTTAGGGAATAAGAGGATGCAAATGTGTGTGCGCCCGCGGCATAACTGAGTGCCTAACAGCTGAGCGTATCTACAAGGTTTTGCCTTTACAAGGCTTTGATTTTACAAATGTTGGTTTGGGGAGAAGGTTTCCTTTTGTTACTAGAGAATAAAAGGTTGTCCATAAAAGTAAATAAAAGTCATTATGGGGCCCGGCAGTGGTGGCGCTTGCCTTTAATCCCAGCATTTGGGAGGCAGGCGGATTTCTGAGTTCTCAGCCAGCCTGGTCTACAGAATGAGTTCCAGAACAACCAGGGCTACACAGAGAAACCCTGTCTCGAAAAACCAAAGTCATTATGGAAATATGGGTAAGTAACAAAATCTACAGATGCAACATTTCAGTCGAAGGAAGTTCCATGTGAGAACCAAGATTCTCTCCAGGGCCTAGCTAGACATACAGATGGCTCAGCAGTTAAAAGAGTTCCTAGGACGCACACCAGCCGGCTTACGACCACCTGTAACTCCAGCTCCAGGAGTACCCAACACCTCTGGTTTCTGAGGGCACTTGTATTCACTGCATATAACCACACACACAATTAAAAACAAAGTCTTTTTAAAATACTACCATCTACCTTCCTCAATTTCCATGTAATGGGGAAAATTTTTTACTTGCTTGTAAATAATAGAGCGAACCAGAAACAATGGCAGCCAGCGTCTCTTTAGCTCCGTCTCCTCATGGGTACTACTCTCAGAGTTTTATGTACATCTTAATGAGACTGCAATGTGGAGGCAGGAGTCAAGCCCAGAGGGTCAGGTTCTAGAATCCATTCTTTTATATACAGCTACTTCAAACATCCTTTTCCATTATAATAACCATATTAGCTAGCAGTTAACTTACTATGTGCCTATAGACTTGTGGTCTGTAAGTAAGAATTTAATCTTATTCCTAGGACAGGTCTGATCATAATGTCCCAAAATCATGGGAAGGCTTCTGGTAGCTTTATGGCTTACATCATGTGTGTCTTATGTGTACCAGACTCTGAACGGAGAAGACTACGTGAGTAGGTTTGGAAAGCTGCCTCTAGCCTGCCCACTAGAATTTATGAATGTAACAGCACATTTCATATTTTGTTGGGTTGTGAACACCAGGTGAAATCACAACTAGATAGGGACTCTGAAAATATAAAAACATTATGTTGGCTGGGCAGTGGTGGCCCACACCTTTAATCCCAGCACTTGGGAGGCAGAGACAGGTGGATTTCTGAGTTCGAGGCCAGCCCGGTCTACAAAGTGAGTTCCAGGACAGCCAAGGCTATACAGAGAAACCCTGTCTCAAACAAACAAACAAACAAAAAACACAAAAAACATTATGTTAGTTACTAAGATATTAAAGTATCAAATTGTTGTGTATTAACTATGAAACAATTAGGTTTGCTATGAAGCAAAACTTTGTCTTGCTTCCTCAACAGAACTTTACTCTTTCACTGACACTTACTTACTAGGAAGACATTAGCAATGAAAAGTTAGGTCTGTTCCTGTCTGAAGATAAAGGAGCAATAGTAATCTCTGAATAAGTGATTCATCTCCAATTTAGATTCCTTCTGTGTAGACCAAAGGGCACAGTCACTCTCTCGGGTCATCTGGAAAGTGGCAACCAACAGCCAGTCACTCACTGCCCCACACACTAATAGAATAAGGAGGACAGGATGCAAGCCTTTGGATTCTCAGCTGCCCATCCTGGTATTTCACTCATTAACACCTCCACCAGAGGGAGGGCAAGCGAAAGGAAAATGAGCCAAGCACTCAATCATGTGGCTACTCTTAAAAGCTCTCTTGAGAAAGTTGGTGAAACAATGTTTAGGGGTCATGGTAACTGAGCGAACTCTGGACTGAACTATGGGCTTCATGAACTTCATGACTGATACCTGGACACTTGTTTACCCATAGTCTCTTGGGTCAGTGATAACCAACAGTAACTCTAGCTCTGTTTACTTGAAAGGCTGATCTTTTCCTCCCCAGAGCATGTCTAATGTGTGATTTCCTATCATGTAACTTGAAATAAATACATCACTAGATGAACAACTACAAAGCCAACTCGTAAAGTATAATTCTTGCAGTGCAAGCAAGACATTTTTTTAAAATGGCAACTAGAATATCCTCAAAACATAAATTTTGGCTTTGAGGATGGCATAATAATACTGTTTGTCAGGCAAACCATTACCAGGGAAAAATGTCGCAGCCAGAAATAGAACCACAAGGACCAGGCCTGGCCTGGTCTGAGGTCATTCTGTGACAATCTATGGCTGATTTCTAGTCTGAATATAGAAGCTGGCAAGTTGAAGAGGCACAAGTGTTTGCCAGAGAATTCCACAAGTGAAATTTGTAATTCAGTATGAAGCATTTGCAAAATTATGTGTCTGAGATATTTGACACCAAATGCCATCAGAGGAGCAACTTTCTTTTCAATAGGAAAACACTGTGTGCTTTATTTCTTATTCATATAATTTCAAAAAGGATGATACGTCCTAACATTTTTTGGGGGGAAAAAAAAAACCACTTTCATGTTAAATTGAGTAGCTACAGAAAACTCACACAGCATTTAACTATAATAATCAAGAGACAGTGATTCTCCAGGGCAAAGAAGTTCTAGGACCTTCATCAAAACCCTTTGAAACAAATATTGTAAATTATTTACTAATTTAGCGTTCTGCAGGTAGTAATTATATTACTTCTTTTCTATTTTAAGGTAATCTAGTTTTTAAAATTAATTTCACAAGTTGATAACACTCTTCAGTTTGTTATATATATAGTAACCAGCAGAGTGTTACTAATTTTGAATAATTTCTTTGCTCTTGGCTTATCTTTCCCAAATTTTATAATAGAACACTCATATTTATTTTGAAGCTTTAACTCAGACTCCAATAATACCTGCCACATCTTTGGCCCACACAGATCAGTAAATAACTAATCAAGGGGGTGTTATGATTTTTTATTATTTGGTGTTCTAAGGTTCAAGCCCAATCCCTCATACACACTAGGCAAGTGTTCTGCCCCTGAGTCTGTGTCACCATTATCGATAAGTGACTATATCTTAAAGTCCTAGCTGAACACTAACTGTCCAGATAACAGTGCACATGGCTGGGGAATAGAAACTCAAAGCTTAGCCATAAAGAGAATAGCAGACATGTGCCTCATGTGCTGGCCTCTAGCTCTTTACTGACTTCACTTCTAATGACTGACTCTTGGGCTCACGTCACTATTCAGGAAACTACTCTCACTTGCATTTGAGTAGTAATAAGTTTGGGTGGTAGAAAAATCTCAGCTCAGAGTTTTCTTCAGAATCATATATCCAACCGCTTCTTCTGGATTCAAATGATTTTTCAGCAGTCAAATGTGTGCTATTCAAAAGCAGGGTGACAATGAATCAGCAGCATCAAGAGTTCATTTCTCCATTTTAAGAATAATAAGGCTAAATACATTTATGCGCAACTCACATTTTGCTTTGGAAATCGTGACTTTCATTTAGAAATATTCTTTTTTTAAAACTCTGAGACCAGTTTTTTTTTTTAAATGTTTCCACCCACTCACCTAATCTGAGCTGGAACATGTTGTGCAAATGCTGCCGTCTGGTTGGAAATCCACATTACAGTTGGAGAAGTGAAGTGCTTTATCATCTTGGAAGAGAAGGCTACATCCCAGCTATTCTATTCTAACCAGGAGGCTGCCATATGGTAGGCCAATCCGGAGTAACCCAATCATAATGAAAGTAAATAAAAATAATAATTTTAAAAGGCCCCAGCCTTTCCTTTCATCATCATTGAGCAGACACAGGAGAGACATCCCAAGACTACTCCATTTCTTTCTTTCTTTTTTTTTAAATTTATTTATTGTTATCTGCAAGTACACTGTAGCTGTCTTCAGACACACCAGAAGAGGGCGTCAGATCTCATTACGGATGGTTGTGAGCCACCATGTATATGGCTGCTGGCATTTGAACTCAGGACCTTTGGAAGAGCAGTTAGTGCTCTTAACCGCTGAGCCATCTCACCAGCCCAGACTGCTCCATTTCTTGCATCAGCGAAACTCTGGTTGTCTCTCCATATTCCTTAGCTCTGTACATTGGACTCCTGTAGTCCTAAAACTGCCTGCTTGCCGTTCTAATCCAAAAGTCAACTAACTAAATATTCTCCCTTCGGATAGGACAACATGATAGGATAATTATGTGGCAATTCACATATGGGTTTGAGAAGGATAGATTGAGGCTTGCATAACTTTTCCCTTAAAAGATTATTTCAGGGCTGGTGAGATGGCTCACCAGGTAAGAGCACCGACTGTTCTTCCGAAGGTCCTGAGTTTGGATCCCAGCAACCACATGGTGGTTCACAACCAACCATAAAGAGATCTGACGCCCTCTTCTGGTGCATCTGAAGACCGCTACAGTATTACGCTGGAGCGAGCAGGGCCAAGGGGCCAGAGGGAGCAGAGGTCCTGAATTCAATTCCCAGCAGCCACTTGATGGCTCACTGCCATCTGTAGAGCTACAGTGTACTCATACACATAAAATAAATAAATAAATCTTAAAAAAAAAAAAACTTAAAAAAAAGATTATTTCAACTATATACAAGTATATAGAGATTTATAATTGGTTTTGTTTTCTTTGAGCAAGAATCTAATTGTATTCCAATAAAACCAATATATAATTTGAATGTGTGTGTGTGTGTGTGTGTGTGTGTGTGTGTGTATTTGAGGCAAGGTCTCTCTATTATGTATATTATGTATCTCTAACTGTCCCAGAACTTATTCTGTAAAACAGACTGGCCTTGAACTAACAGGGACCTTCCTCTGCTTCCCAAGTGCTGGTATTAAAGGTCTGTGTCAACATTCCTGGCTCACTTATATTTTAACTTCTAAAAGCTTCACAATACACACACACACACACACACACACACACACACACCTTCAAACTATGCAGAGCTGACTTCATATCATACTTTACAAATCCATTTTCTGGCCTTCCAAAAGCTCCTTAATGATTGAATCCAACACAAATCCTGAGATGCTCAAAGATATTTCATCCACTCTGAGGCCTGTTTATATACAAGTGGAAGAAAGTAGTATGTGTAGTCCTTGTGAAAAGGGAGTGGAGAGGCAGAAATGCTGGCCTGCAATCTCTGTGCTAAGGGAGACTTACAGTCTAAGTCAAACAAAGGAAAGTTCAAGGCCAACTGGGAGGGCTCCTTAGGATTCCAGGCCCACCTGGACTACTTTTTTTTTTTTTTAACTAATGAAAACATTTTATCTTTCCTGAGGATCTATCATTATCAACAGGAATGGTCTGGACAGAAAGGTTTGTGATCAATCTCTTTAAAAGAAACAAAATGGTCATTGTTGTCTTTCATTCTGAGAGGGCAATGGTTCCTAAGACAAATATCAGAAGGAAGCTGTCCAAAATGTACAAGACTATACCCAATGTTGTCTTTGTGCTGGTTCAGAACCCATTTTGGTGGTGGCAAAACAAGTGACATTGGGATTGATGGAGTGTGAAAAGGAAACTGAGCCCAGCCAGCCTTGCAGTGTATGGAATGCATGAGGGCATGCATGCCATCAGCATCTACAAACAGCATGAACAGAAAGTAGTCTGCAGGGGCTGGATCTCCAGTGATGGGGCAGATTCATTCATATGACAAAAACCAGGAACACTCAAAAACAGACTATAGTCTTCTAAGGAGAGAGAAAAGAATATATTACTTCTGGATGAAAATTAACTGAGGAAAAATAGACAACTATTTATTCCCTGCTGGAAATGATATATTAAAAGTGAATGAAGAAAACATAAAAGGCGCTAGGCAAGCTGAGAAAGTATTGGGAGGGAAGAGCTGTGCCAGCAGAAACTAAGCGCTTAGAAGAGGAGGTAGCCGCCAGCAGAACACAGGGTCGTTGAGGAGAGACTTTAGTGCTTGGGAAGTTTGCTCTGGTTGTTGCTGTTTTCCACATAAAACCCAAAGGAAAAGAAGAGATGTAAAGGGAATAGGTTAGAGGTTAAAGCCATGCCAGAGGACCATGCAAAAAGATCATGAGTTCAAGACCAGCCTGAACTATATAGCAAGTCCTAGAGAAAGATGGTGGCGATCAGTCCCTTCAAAAGAAGATTAGTGGATGTTGCCTGACTAAATTTTACCTGGGGAAAAACAATACACATATTCACCCCAGAGAGGGAAGCACCACAGAGCAACGAATATCACTAAAGTCCAAGTTGGTGAACCGATGAGTTTTACTGGAGTTACTTACAGGGATATGGGTGAGGGGTTATTTACAACAGCAGAAATGACTCAAAGACGGCTTGCATCACGAAGGCCCACCCCAGAATGGGTGACAGCTCATAAAAGCTGAGAACCTGGAGCCTGCAGGCAGCTCAAGGCTGCTGAGTATCCCTTCCCGGTGAGTCATTTGGTCTAAACCAATTCCAGGTAGCCGGTCTGGTCTTAGTCTTCTCTGCACTTTGGCTTATCTGAACGTCACCTTTTCCTACGTTCTTCCAAGAGGGACTCTCAGCTTTTATTACTTACTCTGGCAGGGAGGGGTCTAGTGAATCTGGTCAGTTTCAGGAACTTCCTGAAGCTATTTTACTTTGTTTATCATCCTGTTTAAAGTACCTCCCTGCAGGATGGAATGTGGCAATCTCAGAGGAGATTGTTATAAAGCAGGAGTGGGGAAAGGGAGAAAAGTAAATGTAAGGAATAAATGATAAAATCTAATTTGGAAAAAGAAAGCTATCTGACAGAGCATTTGTACTAACAAAACTGAAAAAAAAAAAACATTTTGGAGGTAAAAGGGGCTGAGAGCTGAGTGTCCTCAGTTTCTGTACTGCCCTTTCCATAAGAATAGTGTTTTATTTTAACAACGAGTTAGGGTTTTTTTTCCCAGCCTCAATGGCTTCCCTTTTTGTAGAGATAAAAAGCCCAAATCCTTCTAATAACTTACGCTGGCTCTCCTGGTCCGCCTGCGGGGATAATCTGTCTGTCTGCTGTCGTTCCTCAAACTTTGTGAGCTTGTTCCCAGCGCACCTGCAGTTCACCCAGGCTGGAGTGGGCTTTCCTCGCCTGGCCCAGGGGCCTCCTTGTGTCACTGATGCCATTTACTTAAAGGTCTTTTTTTGTTTTGTTTTGTTTTGTCTTTTGTATTTTTTTGTTTTTTGTTTTTTGTTTTCGAGACAGGGTTTCTCTGTATACTCCAGGCTGTCCTGGAACTCACTCTGTAGACCAGGCTGGCCTCGAACTCAGAAATCCACTTGCCTCTGCCTCCCAAGTGCTGGGATCAAAGGCATGTGCCACCACTGCCCGGCTTAAAGGTCATTTTTAAAGCGCTTCACAGACACTTGTACTTTAAAGTGGCATCACATCTACCTCCACAGGTCCTGCGTGAGCCCTGTAGCCCTCTGTCCACTGCCTTGGATTTCCGTGACTGTAACAGGTACCTTAGATGAGCAACATAAAATGGGGAAATGCCGTATTTGGGAATCAGAGCTTTGAAGGGGGTCTAGCCAGCCAGAGCATGGCAAACATGGCTCTGGCGGTCCTTGCCCTTCTGCCCCATCCCCTTTGCCTTGCTAAAAAAAAATCACTAGATTACATTCCTTACATTCCTAAAGCTAGCCCCTAGCTGGGCAATGGTGGCGCATGCCTTTAATCCCAGCCCTTGGGAGGCAGAGGCAGGCAGATTTCTGAGTTCAAGGCCAGCCCGCCAGCTCGGTCTACAGAGTGAGTTCTGGGACAGCCTGGGCAATACAGAGAAACCCTGCCTCGAAAAACCAAAAAAAAAAAAAAAAAAAAGCTAGTTCCTAAGGTCTATTTCCTTATTTGGCTACTTCCTCCTCCTGAGGCTGACTACTAAGATGCAGCTAACAGAATATTGAAGTCTAGCAATCAAAAGCCCCCTTTGGCTCACCTAATTGACATGCTCAATTAAAATCAAACACCTCACCCTAACTCAGGGTTTCCCCTCTTGTCCTGAGCCAACTGGGAGGTTCCCTGCAGGTTTCTCAGTCCAGTCTTTGGCTTTGCTGTGTAGCTATGCAGTGCATTACCGTGGAGAGTCTGTGGTGGAGGCTGTTCACGTCCTAGTGGGCAGGAAGGATAAAAAGAGACTGGCAGGCCCAAAACCTCCCAAAGCACTCCCCTAGTGACTGACCTTCTGTAGGTCTCTCTTCCAGATGGTACCACCAATTAAGATCTAACACTTGGTTTCTTACTTTCATGGAGAAGAACTATGTTTCCAATGGGTGGGCAATTGAAGTGAGCAATTTGAAGTGAAGCAATATTAAAACTGAACAAAAGAGTCGGGACCTGGCTGTCAACGTCCTGCACTATTGGCGGCATTGAGTAGGCAATCCTGCACAGGGCGATTCCTCCTAATGCCCGTGTCTGCGGTTTCGCTGGCTCTCTCTCGAGACAATTGGGTTGCTCTGGATGATGACAGCCTCAGAATCCTGGGGGTAGTTAATAGTTCTCAGGGGTGTTTACGAACATCCTTTATATAGGTATTATTCTTGATCGTTGCAATGTATAGAAACAAGGGTTGTGTACACATCCGTGACGACGGCTACTGGGAAGACAGAAAAGGGAAGAAATGGGGAGGGAGGAAAGAAGGGTTTTGGCAAAGTTGTGAGAACATGGACGGTCCGTGGGACTATGAAATGATATAGCTGCTGGGGAAAACAGGGTGGTGGGCTCTGAAAAAGAGAAAACTAGAATTATCATGTGACCAGCGATCTTCCTTCAGGACCTGTACCCCAAGGAATTGAAAGAATATGTAGCCACCCATGTTCTCATTTCATTGGCATTGCTCACAACAGCCCAAGCATGGACAATTCCAAGTGTCCATTGATGAATGAATACATAAAAAAAATCATTCTCATGCACATATATAAGCACACACAGAGAGGAAGAGAGAGAGAGAGAGAGAGGAATACTATTCATCATTAAAGAAAAGGAAGACATCAAAAAAAAAGAAAGAAAGAAAGAAAGAAAGAAAGAAAGAAAGAAAGAAAAGAAAAGGAAGCCATCTTGCAGCACACCCAAACCCAGATTACTTTGAAGTATTGTATGAAAGAAAATAAACAGCTCACACAAAGACAAATGCTATCGCCATCTCCTTCATGAGGTTCTGGTGATAAAATCCACAGAGCTGTGACGGGGCAGTGATGGCCATGGGAGGTGGGCAAGGTGGGTTCCCTTTTGTAGGTACCATCTCAGGTTTGCTATGAAGACGGAGGGTGGTGACACACTGTAGTCCCAAGTTCGTATGGCCACTGAAAATGGCTTAAAATGGGGAATTTATGAAAGGTGCATTTTGTCACAATAAAAATTACAAATAACGTTTTGTTTTTTTTTTTTAAAGAAAAATTGTGGTTAAACCCAAGTTGATTCACTTTGTCTTATTTGTTGAAGGGGCTGTATTTTATCCAATGTATATTTTTCCTAACTTTGTCGGAAATCAAATGGTTATAGTGCTGAGGGTTTATATCTGGGTCCCTGCTTCTCTCGCAGTAATCTTTGTATCTGTTCCTGTACCCGTCCCAATAAAGAAAAGACATTTGATTTAAGTGGTTATACAGAAGAAATGGTAAAACATTATGTGGTTGTTAAAATGAACTGGGTAGATATTTATGGATTGATTCACAAGTCATGGAATTATACAATAAATATTGATTATATGTATCTGAGCTATAATTTATATGTTCTCATGGATAGACATTTCCTGTCAGGAAAGTATAAACTAACTGTAGAATTGGACCAGCTGCCAGGTGATAAGGTTGAGACTGAGTCTATATTATGTTATTTGAATAACTTTAACATTATATGCAATAAAAACAATCAAGTTTTAGCTTAAGTTGAAAGAAACTTAAGATTTTAGGATATTTGGGGTAACATTTCTTAATGTGTCCAATGGGGGGGGGGGCTGCTCCAATTCTCTCTCTCTCTATCTCTCTCTCTTCCTCTCTTTCTCTCTCTGTCTCTCCACCCCTTCACCAACCCTCATCTAGCTTTATTTTTGCATCAAGATCTTGCCAAGGCAGGCCTTGAACTTACGGTCTTTCTGCCTCTGCCTCCCGAGTGTTGAGATTTCAGGCCTGTGCTGCCACATTACTTTCTTTTCTACATCTCTTAACAAATCGTCAGATCAAGAGAAACAGTAAAGAAAAACAAAAAGAAATAGAAATACTGTCTGCTACTGCATAGAAAACTGAACTCAGGGTACTGTCAATATATTTACATAGCTATGCTTGAAGGATTTAAGTGGTACTAATTTTTAAAGAGTTCAAGGTTTCTTTGATGACAAAAAGGAAGATATTAAAAATAAATTAGAGGGCTGGAGAGACAGCTCAGCAGTTAAAAGCACTGACTGCTCTGCCAGAGGTCCGGAATTCAATTCCCAGCAACCATGTGGTGGCTCCCAACCATCTGTAATGGGGTCTGGTGCCCTCTTCTGGTGTGTCTGACAAGAGCAATGGTAGTATACTCATGCATAAAATAAATAAATAAATCTTTTAAAGAAAAGAATAAATTAGAGAAGGAGAAAGTAAACAACAGAAAAGAAGCAATGAAGCATCTTCATCTCTGGGGCCCTTGTAGTCCACATTATTCAGGCTCCAATGTCTTTTGGCTTTTTTGTTTGTTTTTTTATTTATATTCGCAAGTGCTAGCATGAGGATCCAGTTGGGCATCTGTTAATTTCATTTCATATTTAGTATAAGATGTCAGGGAATAGCACCGCTTTATGGCACAAGCACAGTTATATATCAAATGAGCTGAAAATACAAAATGAGCCTCCCTCATTTGGGAGGGAATTTCTGCAATCTGAATTCTTGGCATGGGTGCTTCTGTTTGTAAGCTGTTTCAGGTAGGGGATGACTTTCAGCTGGCACGGAATGGAGTCCTTAGGTCTTCTCAGACTCTTTACTACAGTAATTCCTGGTGAGCACAAACTGAATACTGAATGAAAAGACAGACTTATTCCTGCCTATAAACTTCTTGAAGTTGACATCCAATAATGCTGACATTTTGCAATGGACAGGACTAGTCTTTAAAACAAATAGTAGTTTATAACAGACACATATTGAAACACATATTACTGTGCTACATAAAGAAGACTAAAAACAATGGCTGGCTAAAGGAGGCTGCTTCTAAAGAACAGAGCTTTGTGAGAATTATTTTGGTGCTAGGTAATTGGCTTGAAGAAATGAATGGATAAAATTTCACAAATATGGTTTGCCAATCTTTCCAAAGGGATCATTGGTGCATCTTGAGGACACAGGGACTCATTGCGTACAGGGTGAGTTCCAGTATCTACAAGGTCAGAAGAGCAAGAAGCTCTCATCCATTGCTTAAACAAATTTTGCAAAATTGTGATGGCAACATGGTAAAACATTGAGTTAGTCCTCCAAGTGCAAAAGTTTTCCTTAATGTTCTCATTTTGTTTTTCTCAATGACTCATCGGTAACAAAGCTCTTGAGGTATCCATTGAAATTGGTGGACAATGGAGATCCTTGTTGATCACATACCATGAACATCGAGATTGGCTCAACCATCTATCAAGCACAGTTCAGCCCCTGGCCTGTTCTGTTTGCTGTTGTATAAACTGCAGGGACTGGTGACGACTGGTTACAGAAACGGCCTCAAGTTCCCACTCTTCCCTCTGTGTCTGTTCTTTCCAATGCGACCTTGAAGGTTTCTGGGTTAGGAGGTGGTTTTGATGTTTTCATCCATGTGTTTAGGCTGCTTGTGGCTTGTTCTGTCACAGGATGTGAAGAATGCCAACTCTGAGTTTATGCTTTAAGAAGCCCCAGTGTAGGTATTGAGGAGATGGCTCAGAGGTCAAGATCATGTACTGTTCTTGTAGAGGACCTGAGTTCTGTTCCCCATACCCACCCTGGGATGGTTACAACTGCCTTATTCCGCCTTAACATCTTCGGACCAGCATGTGAACAAGCCCAGGCTTGCCTAATGTCAGATGAGAGACTCCATGAAATGAGATGGACTATCTTGGCTGAAACTGTCCTAGATCAGCCAGCCTGCTGCCTTCCCATCTGCTGACTACTCATACCCCAGCCAAGATCTGCTAAGCATGGTTCAGATCAGCAAATCCTCCAGCAGCCCTGTAGACACGGGAATTAGATAAACACCTAGAATAAGTGGTCATTGGATGTTAGATCACTACGTTTTCGGGTAGTTTGTTACAGAGCAATGGCTAACAAATACATGAAATAAGTGTCTTCCAAGTATTCTACTCCAAAGCAAAACAAAGCCACGCCTCTTTTGACGGTTTACTCTAGAGTAGTATTCAATCCACCCACGCCCTGCTCCTCTTCTTCCACATCAGAGTGATTCTCTGGTTTTATTTTGCTAGAAATGGAACCCATAGCCTTTCATGCTCTAGGCTTTCTCCTACCGATCTATATGCCTAACCCTTTCCTTTTTTGAAAAACGAGTCTTACTGAAAGCTCATCTCAAACTAGCGATCCTCCTGCCTCTACTTTCTCATCACAGGCATGCTCACCACCATGCCCGGCTTTATGCAAGGTTCCTAATGAATAGACTACATACATATGCTATTGTTTTCCTTCACCCTTCTCTCTACATTTCCCACTAAAATGGCTCCTGCTAAGGAGACTAAAGTTCTCTTAACTGCCAAGAAGGGAGTTCTCAAGAGGTAAAGCTGAGAACAGAAGCGGGGTGTAGAAAGCACAGGACCTTTTACAGATTCCAAACTAAAGAGTTTAGACTATATTTAGTAGACAGTTAGGTGTCGCTAAATGTTCTAAAGCATGAGATTGAAGGAATGGCATGACCAAAGTCTCTACCTGGAGATTAGTCATGTAGAAGCAGAGGAGGAGGGGGAGGAGGAGGAAGGGGGGAGGAGGAGGAAGAGGAGGAGGAGGAAGAGGAGGAGGAAGAGGAGGAGGAGGAGGAGGGAGAGGAGGAGGAAGAGGAGGAGGAAGAGGAGGAGGAGGAGGAGGAGGGAGAGGAGGAGGAGGAGGAATCCAGGCCTGGGGCCACAGTACAGAGAGAAAGACAGAGACCTGCAGCAGAGAAGAGCAATAGCTCTGCTTTGGAGCTTGCTTTAGGCTTCAGGAGTGCAAATGGAAGAGAAGTGTGTGTAGTTAGAATCCATTTGACTTACGGTCTCTTGGATTATAAAACAGTGTGAGAGGGAATGGATCAGATATGTTGATTTTGAAGTTCTAGATCCAACAGCTAACTGGCAAGGTTGAGCCTGGATGTCTAGACAAGACGAGAACTGAAAGTGAATATACACATATGTTTTGTTTTGTTTTAACATGTACCCTTTGTTGCTGAAGCAAGCTTCCACTTTCAGTAGTATTTTTCTAATTTGATTCTTGGCTATTCTTCTTTGAATACTCATTTCAAAAAAAAAAAAAATCCCACCAATTTTAAATTGAAATGGTATTGCATGGACCAAGAAAGAATGTGCTTTTAGGGTATGATCTGGTATTTTATGCTTCCCTACCCATGAATACAGATGTTCTTTCCAGATGTTTGTCTTAGGTTGTTACTTGGGTGAAGTTTTACAACTTTTGAAAGTGTTTATTTTTCAGACTTATTTAGTGCTGCGTGAGGATTTTGGTTGCATGTACACGTCTGTGCACCGCTTGTGTGTCTGGTGCCGCAGAAGTCAGAAGAGGGCATCAGATCCCCTGGGCCTTGAGTTATAGATAATTGTCAGTTGCCATATAGGCGCTAGGAATTGAACCCAGGCCCTCTAACACACGCTCTTAACTGCTGAGCCAGTTTTACAATTTTTAATGTCTTTTGTTTGTGTGTTTGTTTTGTTTTTTATTATTATTATGTAGTCCTTTTTTTTTGGTTTGTTTTTATGGTGTGTAACTCAGGCCGGCCTTGAACTCAGAGTAATCCTCTTGCCTCAAGCCTTTTGAACACTGGTATTACAAGTTTATGTATCTAACCCTTCCCTCTCTCTCTCCCTCTCCCTTTCTTCCTTTCACTTACACTTTATTTATTTGGTGTGTGTGTGTGCGCGCGCGTGCTATAGCACACACATGGATATCAGAGGAGAAGTTTCAGGGTTTGGTTCTCTCCTTTCACCACGTGAGTCCCAGGGATCAAACTTAGTCTTGGCAGCAAGCGCTTTTGCACACTGAGCCCTCTCACCTGCCTCCTGCCTTCACTAAAGTTTATTCTTAGGTGTTTTATAACTCAAAATGATTTGTGACTCAAATATGTGTCTGTATATTATCAAATTATTTCTTAATATGCAGGAAAATGATGAACTGTGCATGTTTGTTCAATAAATAACATTGAAGCCTGTAACCCCCATAGCTTGTTGCTCTCCTTTCTGACTCATAGATAAGTCTACGACTTAGTTCATGGCTAAAAGGCCCTAAGTAACCCAGAATAGAAACAATGACCAGGGACAAACATTGCACTTTATATCTGTTTTCTCTTTTTCTTTTTGGTTACATCGGAGTATGTGTGTTTATTTGTTTGTTTTTGAGGTAGGGTCTTGAAGCGTGGTCCAGGCTGTCCTTGAACTCAGGCTCTTCCTACCTCTTTCTCCATTGCTGAGAATATAGGCTGTCATCATGTTGTGCTTCTTAGCTCCTGCTTATTCAGGAAACTCATTGTGTTTGTATTGTTTTCATACACAAAAAACTTTAACACCCTCCCCCCTTTTTTTTTGTTTTTTTCTATATATTCTTATTTTATCTACTTGCTTTCCAAATTACCTTTACTCTTTTTCTCTCTCCTACTGTTCTTCTTACAATCTTTTTTCCCTCTCTCCCTTTTTTATATGTTCTTATTCATGGAGACAGCATCTTCTGGCGTTCTAGTAAAAATGTCTGTAAGATTCCTGAAATTCTTTAGCACTCTGTAGAGAGATCATTCCTCTCCACTGGCTTCATACTACATTTTCATAGATTATTATTCTTGGGTTATTCTGAGAGAGGGAGGGGGAAGAGGGAGAGATGAGGAGAGAGAGGAGAGAGAGAGAGAGAGAGAGAGAGAGAGAGAGAGAGAGAGAGAGAGAGAGAGAGAGAGACTGTGTTTCTGTCTGGTACAAGAACTGAACTCAGGGCTTCCTACCTACTAGGCAAATAACTCTACATTCCCAGGCCGGTATAGGCTCATTAATATTGGTCAAATGCTCCTAACATTCTGAGTTGTATTTCCAACTTTCCTTATGGCGAGTTTTCTTCCTTCCCTGCTACACTTCTATGCTTATTTCTTTGCCCAATGGGAAACTATAAATTTGCAAAGGGAAGTTACTCTGGAACCTTAAACAACACTGTATCAAAGTTGAGTGATGACCAGAACAAAACTCCCCAGTGGGGCACGTTTAACAATGGAGTTAGATATTTAGTGCCTCAAAAACAGAACTATCAAAGAGGAAATGATTTCATGACCCTTAATAAATACCCCCCATTGCCCAGAGCCCCTTTGCTCCTAGGTACCATGAAGAGAACAGCAGCTACTCTGAGGTTTATTTTACAAATAAAACCAGTGGTAAGGAAGCCTGATATAATGTATACAAACTTAGCCTGCAAGCAGTACATCCTATTATTATACTTTGGCTTGTTTTGGTCACCATCATTTTTATTGTTTTTTAGTTTGTGTTAACTGACACACAGCCTCTGTCTGTGGCTAACTCCAATCATATATTTTATCCTGTTGTTTCACAAAGCAATAGTACAGTGTTATGCTGAACTCTCCCACTAGGTTCAAAGGTCATGACTCCTTGGCAGGGGGAGAGTTACTTTCTGGGGAAGCTTACTGCTGTGCCCAGGACAACCACTGAAGGGTTGCATAAGTCTTTGTCCACCCCAAAGTTGTTCTGCAGGTGTTTTGCTATGTTGACACAGCTCTCACTTGATCTATTTTATTTATTGCTTTTTCTTGGGAGGAAACTGTAGAGCAAACAGGACTCTGACCAGCAATTTGTCTACTTAGCAACTGACCTTCTCAGGAAAGGAGAGAGATGGCAGGAGTCAGGTTGAGATGCATGGATGAACAAAACATATCCACCTTCCTAGCAGACCCAGAAGAATGAAGAGGGCAGCTAGAAGAGAGGAATTTGTGTCAGAGACACTCTGGAGCCCCTGAGAGGGAAGAATGAAAGGCGAGTCAATTAATTTTAATAAAGTAAATTGTTAAAGTCCAGGCATGCTAAAACACTCTGCGGCAAAGACACAGAGGAGAAGCCAAAACATGGTGCCGGCCCATATGAGTTTGAACTTGAACTGCGAAGGAAATAGCAAGCAGTTTTAACATAAGCCAGGATGTATAAAACAACTATAGCCCTCATGACACCCCCATCCTAGCAGCTTGCAGTAACAACTACTTATACCTACTTTTTATTTCTCAAACTATATATATATATATATATATATGTATATACATATATATATGTAAACAGACTATTACATTTTATTTTTAAATACAGCATCTAGTGAGTCCAATGGGAAAAAAAATGAACTGATCTGGGAAGAAATAAAGGGTTTGGGAACATAAATAGCCTCTGTCCAGCTGTCTGTTCCCCAAGTCTGCGATGGCCATGGAGCCTGAGCATATAGGGAGTAGACTTCTTTCCGATATGAAAGGCATATTTGTGTCTCATGGAATGAGAGGTATGCATGGCATGAGAGCAGGACCCAAGGTCACTGCAGGGTTGGTAGTGAGCTGTACCCATCCATGGGGATCCTAGCAGGCTGGCTACTCACAGCCATTGCTTGTGTGGATCACCCCTGTGGGACTCCAATATTACTAAGGCTCTTGTTTCCTCTGTTTTTTTTCTGTCCCCTCCTGTTGTGGTGGCATTTCACTGTGGTCTAGAATCCATTCTTCTCACCCACTGTTTAGCAGTATTTCTTTTGTTTTCCCAACTTTCAACTCATACGTGAAGAAATGGCTCAGAAATACATCACCTTTTATAAACACCAACATTTTTTGTTGTTGTTGTTTTTTGTTTTGTTTTTTGAGACAGGGTTTCTCTGTCTAGACCTGGCTGTCCTGGAACTCACTCTGGAGACAAGAATGGCCTCGAACTCAGAAATCCACCTGCCTCTGCCTCCCAAGTGCTAGGATTAAAGGCGTGCGCCACCATTGCATGGCTAAACACCTACATTTTAAGTCTAGCTAAGCAAATGTATAATAGTTTATAGAGTAAAATTTTGAACCAGCTTTTAAAAATATTGAAGGCATGCTTATAAATATATGTTTAGAGTTCACAAACAAGATACAGAAAATATCAATAATCATCTGTCTTTAGTTACTTTTCCGTTTCTGTGACAAAACACTTATAAAACCTATAGAAGAAGGTGCTTAATTGGGCTTATGGTTTTAGAAGGTTGGAGTCCAGGAAGGCAGAGCAAGGCAGGGAGCTGAGAGCTCATTATTCACAGTAGGAGGTACTGAGAGAAC
>JADRCD010196334.1:0-25915 GCA_019843815.1 Montemys delectorum | reverse complement strand
GGGCTGTGTGCAGATAGAAGTGGATCCCATCTGTGGGCTGTGTGCAGATAGAAGTGGATCCCATCTGTGGGCTGTGTGCAGGTAGAAGTGGATCCCATCTGTGGATGTATGGGCTGTGTGCAGATAGAAGTGGATCCCATCTTTGGATGTGTGGGCTGTGTGCAGATAGAAGTGGATCCCATTTGTGGATGCGTGGGCTGTGTGCAGATAGAAGTGGATCCCATCTGTGGGCTGTATACAGATAGAAGTGGATCCCATCTGTGGATGCATGGGCTGTGTACAGATAGAAGTCGACCAGAGAGTACTTGAGGCTGTGCTCTCCTTTTGAATGTTGAGGTCATCAGATCTTGTCACCACTGCTCTGTACAGAAGGTCAGACAGCCTGGAAAGAAAAAAACTTTGCTTCAAAAATATACCTTGCTTTTTAGAAAATGGACCAAGTTCTTCTTTTAATTGGCCAAAGTCCTGGTTGTTTGTAGATAAAGAGACACTTATTAAGTGGGGAAGGGCTTAAATGTTCCATCTTAAGTTGCAGGATTAACTTTTTAATTTCCCAAACTATGAACAGTTTCATCATCAAAGAGCATGCTGGGAAATTTTTGCATCTACTTTGCAACTTGCTCTTCTAGCCTTTGGTCCCAGGATCTGTAGAGCCGCTCATATTTTAATTTTTATGTAAGGGGGGGAGGGTGGTGGGAATCCTTGTACAGAAGCAATCAGCCTTTTTATATTTTACAAGGGGCCAGAAATGTTACCTAATAGTCGCTGGACACCTAGCATGTTCCAAGTACAATTCTTGGAATGTCACTTGCTTGTGCTTAGTATAATTTATCTTTATAATGGAGTGGGTATAGACAACTACATCGGTTGGGATTTAAAAGTAGAACAAATCAAAATTGTTCTATTACTTTTCCATTGTCAGCCCTCACTTAAAAAAAATATCTGCAACGATCAGCTTATCCAGAGGGAAGGGTAATTCTGTGGCAGTCTCAGAGTTCTGTTATCTCTATGGTCTGCTGGCTTGGGGACTGTGGTGAAGCAAGACATCAGGGCGGGAGTGTGTGTAGGAAGAAGGGTGCTCCCCTTGTGTCAAGGAGAAAAGAAGGTGTTAGAGTTTCAGCATCCCCTTCAAGGGCTTGCTTCCAATGACTTAACATCCTCCCGCCAGGCCCCACCTCCTAAAGGATTGCTTTATTTATGTGTGGCTGAAGGCTGGCAAGCAAGCCTTCAGCACCATGACCTTTAGGGACATTTCAGATCAAAAATGATAACAATTTATGTGGGGAAGGATTGGAAGAGAAAACGGCTCCCCACTTTGGGAAAACATCTGTCTCCTCATGGAACCGCTATCAGACTTGCTTTTGTTTCTTCTGTGAAAGTGTTGTAGATGAAGAGCAAAGGCTGAGTTATGGGGCCTTTCTCTGGCCTCTCCTCTCTCAGCCTATGTTCTGGCTAATGACTTAGTTCAGTTTCTGCCAGGCCCCTTTGAGCCTTCAGTTTAGTTTGGATTAGTTCTAAGGCCTATGGAAGTGTAGCCTTGTCCTGGCCTGTTCTTGGATAGTTCTTGGTGACCCTCTGGGGGAGATAGGCACTCTCCACTCTCTAGCAGGCTTCTAATACATTTGCTTGTCCTTGTCACAAACTCCTCAACATCATATAGTATATGTATTTACTTACTTAATTTGTTTATTTGAGACAGGCAGGCACAGACTTGCTATGTAGCTGAGGCTAGCCTTAAGCTCCTAATCCTTCTGCCTATATTTTTCAAGTGCTAGGATTGCTGGCGTGTGCTACTATGCCTGGGTATTTATTTTTAAGTAGCAGCTTTGTTGAGATACAATTCACAGGGATAGCATATATTCACCCGATGCAGCTTTTAGGGTATTTAGAAATTTGAAGTCACCTCCACTATCCCAGACAGCTTCATTGATCTTAAAAGGAGACCCTGGACTCTGGTGGACACATTTCCTTTCTGCTCCAGCTCTTGGCTCCCAGGAGTTTACTCCTGCTTCTGAAGCTTTTAATGCTCTATTGACAGCAATAATAATTCTGCAGGTAGAGTTGTCCACGTAGATAATACTTGGTTGAACATAGAAATCTCGGAATGTTTCCGATGACCTGCGTTAGACAATAGAAAGCAACGTGGTAGAGGTAGTAGAGCCCTAGGCCATTTTGGAGTGGGATCAACAGGCAAAGTCTCAGCATGAAAAGGGGATGCTCACAAACTTCCTCCCCTAACCAAGAATCTATTTCAATTTATACCTGCTAGGAAAGGAAAAATCCGTTTCTCCCAGTGGAGCATCTCTGGCTATATTAACCTGGGACCCATACCCAGGAGTAGGGGAGCCAATGCAAAACAGGTGTGTGTATGTGTGTGTGTGTGTGTGTGTGTGTGCTTTTATTTTGGCTTAGTTTGTATTTTTCATTGAGTGCTTTTTGGGCTGTTGATTTTGATTTTCATTTTTTTTTTGTTTAGAGAGAGAGAAAGAGGGAGAGAGAGAGAGGCGTTTGGAAGGTAGAGAGATACAGGAAGATCTGGAAAGAGTAGGAAGAGGGAAAGAGTATGACCAAGATATGTTGTGTGAAAAATTTAAATAGTAAAAAAATTAAAAATGGAAAAGTGTATAAAGTGGGTTTAAAATATTTTTTTATGTGCGTCCATACTTCTAGGTCTATGAGACTTACAGATTACTGTGATCTTTTAGAATCTGTCATGTAACGCGGGCTCTTTAAGCCCGTAGCTCGGTAGCATTGACTATATTCACAATGCTGTGCAGTCTTCACCATTCCAAAATGTCTCCTTTGCGTCTATTAAAAATGCTACAGCCTTCAGCAAGTGCTTCCCTTCGTCTCTACTCCCTCTCGTACTCTGAGGGCATTTAAGCAGGTTTCTCTTCGCATGACTTGGCCTATTCTGGATACCTCATATTCTTTTGCTTCTGGCTCCTTTGCCTAGCAGAATGTCTTCGAGTTTCAGCCATGCTGCAGCATGTGCCTGACTCCACCCTTTCCTTTTGCCAAAGCCTCCTCCTCAGTCCATTGAAGTTTCTTTATCTGCTCGTCTGTCGGCTGCTGGAGCATTTCCGCTTGTGGCTCTTACTATAATTCCGTGCTGTAGGCTGGACCACAGGCACACGTTTGATATTCTTTGGGCCTGAGCTGTAAAAATACCCATTGTGTTGGCCATCTCCTTAAGTGGCTCCCTGGGTTTGAATCCCCAGGGCTGAGAACATGGCCTTAGGAAATCCCACTGTGTCAGGAGTGAGGGTCCAGTGCTGGTACTGGGTGCCCAACCCCCACATCTGAGACTCTGCCTTGACTCCTTGACAGTCAGGCAGCTGCTTTCTGATGAAGACTGCCTGTTTCTGCACCATTCCCCAGATAATGGAGCCCTCACCTTGAGTTCGGCTCTCCCTTCCCTGCTCACGGGGCTCTGTAACTGGACACGAAGTGGGGATCAAAACACTAGTTGCTCTGCTTCTGTTCTCGTAGTCTTGGTGGATTGTGCATATCAGTGTTAGCTGAGGGGTGTCCTGTGGCCATGGATGATGGCATCTGCCTCTAGCCTTACTTGGAGAAATAGCATCTCAGGGCTCTCACTCATGCATGTTCAGCTAAGAACTGGGCAAGGAGGAAGACGAGAAATAGTTTCTCTCTCACTCTCTTTCTCCTGCGTGCGTGTGTGCGTGTGCGTGTGCGTGTGCGTGTGTGTGTGTGTGTGTGTGTGTGTGTGTGTGTTTGTGTGTGGGGGATCATGAAAAGAGGAAAACATAAAAGGAGAGAGCAGGGCTGATGGACCAAGGGAAAAGAGTGGCATGTGCTGTGGGCTGATGACCAAGTGACTCTGAAAGCCACTTTCCAAACTTGAGATAATCATTAAGTTAATTAATTAATTGATCATTAAAATGATTAAAAGTAATTATTTTACTTGAAAGTAATAATACAGTTTTCCTGCTTCTGCCTGGGTGCCCCCGTGCATAGAGGTGTGTGAAGGCCCGTGTACATGCTTTGACCCCCACACTAGTATGCTTCGTCTTGTGGGCTCTGCCTTTACTTTCTTCCTGCTCTCGAGTACAGGCGCATCTGGCCCTGTTCAGAGTGGGAATGTGGCTGCCGTGCCACTTGGGTTTTTCCAGGTTGGTATTGCAGTTGCCTTGTCTGGCTTTAGAAGATATCCTGGGGATCCAAGTAGATTTCAGCGACTCAGACTTCATGTTTGGTCAACCTAGGATAGGACCTTACACTTCTGGTTTTCAAATATTTAAAAGGCAAAAGTTTTGACCTGTGCCCAGCTGTCTGAAAGACAAGGAGATAAACCTTTTGAGGATAACTGCCTGTGAAATGTTTCTGAAAATGGGATTTCTCAGACCAGCTGTAATGAAGACAGTCCTAAACAGTTCTCCACACAGCATGAGCTGGTTAGTCATTAACAGAAAGTCACAAGGCATCTGCCTCTTGCAAGGCAGTTTGTTTATAGGATCTCTGGCTTCAAGGCCATAGGCTGTTGACATCCCTCCTACTAACAAAGATAAGACATCTACCCACATACACAGACACACAGACTCTTGAGTATATGAAAATGCAGAATAGGCTTGGTGTTACAAGAAGGTTAACGTCTCTTTAAAGGGTGCAAATACATAGTAATAAACTACTCTCTATGCTCTTGTCTGTATCCTTATAGATTAGTGTATCTCTCAGTCCTGATCAGAGACGCTTCTTTGAATAGGGAGGTGGCCGTTAATACAACTGGTCAACCCGCAGAGACTAAGAAACTGTGGAGTGTTCAGCTCTAAATGGGACATCTATATCATACCCCTTTCTCCCAAAGTTTAGGGATCATTGAGGAAAAGGGGATGCAAAGATGGTAATAGCTGGAGGTAATTCACATCTTCAGAGAAACAGTATTACCAGACCAACACACCTGAACTCACAACTGCTAGGACTGCGTGCATAAGACCTGCCTAAGATCAAGCTGGCCAAAATCCCAGGCTGTCTGGAGAAGGTGCTCATGAAGCCTTGCCCTTAGCCGAGGAGCTGTTAGTAATTACAGCTGGCAGGGGGTGGGGAGAGTCTGCTTTCTTTAAGGATTTGGCTCCTGAGAGGGTATCCATGCCTCACAGCATGGCCCTACACCAATGAGGATATAGAAAGCATTAAGTAGACTCAGTGGGT
Source organism: Montemys delectorum (assembly GCA_019843815.1). Classification (NCBI taxonomy): domain Eukaryota; kingdom Metazoa; phylum Chordata; class Mammalia; order Rodentia; family Muridae; genus Montemys; species Montemys delectorum. The sequence goes on along the minus strand of JADRCD010196334.1, from coordinate 20,743 downwards.
TTAATTTTAAATAGTTGGAACTGAAAATTGGGGAGAGAATGGGGATGGATTTGGTAAAAATGCATTATATGCATGTATGAAATTCTTTTTTTTTTTTTTTTTTTGATTTTGTCGAGACAAGGTTTTTCTGTGTAACTCTGGCTGTCCTGGAACTCACTCTGTAGACCAGGCTGGCCTCAAACTCAGAAATCTGCCTGCCTCTGCCCCCTAAGTGCTGGGATCAAAGACGTGGGCCACCACTGCCCGGCAAAATTCTTAATTAAGAAACAGAAGGGTCCCATCTGGCCAGTTGAGATGATCAGTGATGGGAGCTTTGACCAATTGGACAAAATGGGGTAGAGATGAGAGGTAGACATATTCCTGGCACAGAGAGCAATAAGGTGCTAATGGCAGAAAGATTGGGTTTTAAAGGAATTTAGTTAGTTAGCTGAGTTTGGGGAGTATTCAAGGCCTGATGGGAAAGACGTTGGGAAGGGTAGGGAAGGATGCCCGAGGAGGACCCTGTCTGCGGCTAGAACATTTGTTCCCATTTGGCAGAAAATGGACAGGCATTCAAAGTGAGTGAGGGCTTCGAATGATTGCTGGGGAGGCAGGCTGGGTAAGGCTATGGGTACGGGCTCGTCCTGGGGTATGTGGCATAGAAGAAAAGGTTTTCCCAAGGCACAGCCAGAGGATCCTCTTCATAGAGTAGAATTCTTTTTAAAGGGGTGGTACTTGATGGGGCTGGGGAGATAGCTCAGTCAGCAAAGTGCTTGCTGTGCAAACATGAAGGCCTGAGTTTGGATACCCAGCATCCATGTACAAGCCACGTGTGGTAACATGTGTTTTTAACCCAATGACGGGGGCAGGTGGGGCACAGAGGTGGTTTCCGAGAACTCACTGACTAGCTAGCTATTCTACCTAAATCATTGAATTCTAGTTTAAGGTCAAAAAACAATGTGGTTGAAGTGCTTGCCATACATGTAAAATACTGAGCATGTCTGAGAACCTAACGCAGCACTTGAGGGAGGCAGACATGAAAATCTCAGGGCTTATAGCCCATGTGAGTGAGCTCTAGGATCAGTGAGAAACCTTTGTTCCAGAGAATAAATTGTAGTGACACTTGACTTAGACCTCTTTCTTCACAAGTGCACCAACAGGTATACTCACAGGTGTGCCTGTGCATGCATAACACACTTGAGCTAGCATACACACACACACACACACACACACACACACACACACACACACACTGTACTGGCTGGTTTTGTGTCAACCTGACACATGCTAGAGTGATCAAAGAAGAAGGAGCCTCAGCTATGGGAATAGCTCCATGAGGTCCAACTGTAAGGCATTTTCTCAATTAGTGTGCTATAGGGGAGGGCCCAGCCCATTATGGATAGTTCCATATCTGGGCTTGTGGTCCTGGATTATACAAGAAAGCGAGCCGAGCAAGCCATGTAGCCATGTGAGCAAGCCAGTAAGCATCCCTCCATGGCCTCTGCATCAGCTCTTCCCTCCAGGTTCCTGCCCTGCTTGAGTTCCAGTCTTGACTTCCTTTGGTAATGAATGTGATGTGGAAGTGTAAGTTGAATAAACCCTTTCCTCCTCAACCTGTGTTTTGGCCATGATGTTGTAGCCATAGAAACCCTAGGTAAGACACACATGAAGGTGATAGTTGAAATTATGGAAATGATAAAATTGCCAAGGAGAGAACAGAGAAGGACAGGAGCCCCTGTTGTTAGAAGACAAGAAGAGGGAACAGTGGCATAAATGGTGGCAGTGGTTATGGGACAGTGAATAGCTTTCCTCCTGCAGGGTCAAGATGAGGAACCAGTCCACTGTCAGTGTTGGATGAAGGCGGTTGAAAGGAAGAGGGGAACTGGGAAATTCCCTGAATTTGATGATTTGGGCATCATTTGGTCTTCAGTGGCTTTTAGGGTAGATATGTTGTCCAACTAGACTGCACACTGTGGAGGTGTGGGCTATAGTTCTGGGACCTATCTTGCAAAGATTTTGGTTGTTAGCGAGGAGAGAAGGCATAGGATGGTTGGAAAGGAAGAACAAGGGGCCTGCTGATGAAGAAGGCCTGGGAGAAGAAAGTAGACAGCGGTTTACGGACAGGAGTGGAAGCTTAACCCCAAGAAAGAAGGAAAGGGTTTGCTTTCAAACACAGATGTGAGCTATCCAAAGGTGAAGAAGTATGAAGTGGCCTTGCGGGAAGAGCCTGAAGCTTGCCCCCCTCCCCAGGGCCCTCAGGAAGAGTGCTGTGTGTAGGGGATGGGACAGACAGAGTGCAGGCTGAGGCTGAGGAGAATGGAGAAGGCAACAGAGGGACTTCTAGGGACATCCAGAGAAATCACTAAGGCTTCCCAAGCCCGAGGGAGCTGGCTTGTGCTAGAGGCCAGCATTTCTAGTGAAAGGCTTTTCAGTGCTGTGTGGCCAAATGAGACAGGTGCTAGCCAGGCCAAATGGGCAGAAGACTCTAGCCCTTCCAGGAGGCAGGGCAGCTAGAGTCAGTGTTGGAGAATTGGGATGGCTCTGGCCAGTTGAAGTGGCTGGTGGAGTGGAGGGTCACAGGACATGCAGTGCGGACAGAGGCTTGGGAGTTTAAGTCATACAGCCTGCCTCCGTTCCCACAGTCACCCTCTTGACCGTCTCTGAGTGAATGCACAGGATAGGTTTTTTGTCGGGAAGCTTGGAACACAAGATGTCAAGCTTGGGCAGCAGGATGGTTTCAGTTTCAGGAGGGTGAGTGTGTAGTTTAATCTTAATTACCCTCCAAAGGACAGTTCTCTGGTGGTAATTTAGAGGGGTGGGAGTCCCCTTAAGAGATAAGGTATAGTGGGAGGTCTTTGGGTCATTGGGAACATGCCCTCCAAGGGAGTACTGGGCCCTGACCTAGGTCCTCTTTGACTTTTTGGTTATCAGGCAAGTGGATTTGCGCTGCCAAGCACTTCTGAGATTGGTCAAAATTAAAGCACCAGCTGGCCATAGGCTGAAACCTCCACACACCTGTAAACCAAAACAAACACTTGCTCTTGTCAGTTGGCTAACTTGGGCTTTTGTTCCCAGGACAGCTGCCTAGCCATGGGCTCAGCGCGGGGGTGGGATGCTGTATAGATGTGCGTGTATATTAGCATAGATATATGAAGATGAACCCCATTGGCTTTGCACTTTGGCCTCCCCAGCATCTTCTAGATGCTGAAACCAAGTTAGAGTGTGTGTCTTGGAGACCTAAGGCTATGTTCAGTATGCAGATTGAAGGACGCAGGTGGCTGGAGAACTACTGGGGAGGGATGTCAAAGTACAGTCATGATGTCCAGCCAAGTAACAAACATGATATCGTGGGAGTGTGGACACAGAGCTTGCTCTGCTAGCCCCAGTCACAGGAGTCCTGTGTGACAGGAAAAAATAATGTCCCAGCAAGGCACATGGGCAGTGCCATTCTTAGTGCCACTCATCTCCAGCTTCTTGCCTGGAGTTCCCATGTTCCCCATCTGCACTGTCCTAGCCTTCAGCCTGAAATATTGGCTCTCCAAAGAGCCCGTGTGGTGTTGAAGCCCCATGATTCTATGTCCTTATAATTATTGCAGAGTATCAAATCCTGGGAACAGAACATTTTATTGCTTTTTCTTTATCCTTACCACCTTATAATATTGTAACCAAGAGGTTATGACCATGGGAAAATCTCAGTTGGACCCCTTAAGCTTTGCAACACTTACATTTCTCTGTAATTGAGAAAAATACATCTGGAGTGTTCCCTGAAAAGGTTTGAGTGTTGGATGCTAAGGACAACATTGTAACTCCTTAGATGTCATGGAGTTACATTCTACTGCATGGCTCTGGGCTTCCTCTTTGTAGGAGGGAGTTGGTGGTCATGAGGCACCCCTGAGGTCCCTAGGTCTGAAATGGGTGCAAGGATCTGTGATGGAGAGAGTCAGGCCAACATCAAATAGTGGGCAGGAAGATGTCTTTCTTAGAACTCACAAGAAGGGTGGTAGCTCCCAAGGCTGGAACCTCTGAGTTGGGGGAGCTAGTACCCACACTCAACCAATTCTCTGCACTGACCATTGCTGCTGTCTTGAAAGGAGAACAGTTTCCTCCTCATCTCATGAGAAGTGTTAATTTCTCACCCCAGAGGACAATCCACATGTGCGCAGTGATGGCTGTTGTGAGAGGCACACACAGCCCACCAGCCTCAGAACCTCGCTGTTTGTCTTCCTCGCTAGGGAGTAGCCATACTTGTCAGACAGCCTTGCTTGGAAGTGGTGTCTTTGACAGCTGTTCAAGGAACTGCGTGGTCACTGGGCAGCCACCATCTCATCCGGACAGTCTTCATCTGGTATTTTACTTGTAGAATGTGGCTTTATTCTGGTGAACATGAAGGGCAGTGCTGACCCATCTCTGTCTTATGCTGAGTCTGGGCAGAAAAACACTTGGGGATTGTTCTTTCACTTTCCTGCTTAAGTAAACTTGGGCAAAATGAAATCTTTTTGTCAGAGTATCAGTGGTGGAATGAACTCAGGGTCCAGATGGACAGGCTTCTTCCGTTTCAGTTGCTGTCGCACTCTGGACAACTGGCTTTGACATTTCTTTGGAGTTTGGCTTTCATAAGACAAAGGAGAAAAGGAAATCTAGAAGACAACATCCCAGAGAAATACAAGCTTGTGTGGAGAGACGCAGAGGGATGTGAAGACTCTCAGAAGAGGGGGAGAAAGCAGACTGATGGGCTGGCTGCCTGCAGCAGGGAGAAGCAGAGGTGTGGGCTGGATCATGGCAGGCATCTTGGTTGTCCTAGAGTCCTGGGGCATCAGAGGCTGTTCTCAGATCTATTTGCTGATTCACAGAACTACACCTGCTAATGGTTATGTTTAGGTCATGATCAGTTTGGAAGGGGATACGCCAGATATGTGGTGGTTTGGGTCTATAAGCACAGCATTTGAGAGTCTAAGACAGGAGAGTCCTAGGACTGGGTTACGGAGGGAGATTCTGTCTCAAACAAAAGTAGTCTGGGCTGTCTAGGGAGAGCCTGGGCTAAAAAGCAAGCAATCAAACAAGCAGATAAACAAACAAAACAAAAAGAAAAAGGGAAACTGAGAGGAGAAAATGGTTATAATGAAGATCATCTAATTTGTCTTCCAGGCCTACAAGTTCTCCAACAGAAATTCTAAACCCAGGACTTTGAGGGACAGGTTCTAAACCCTGGCCCCACCATCGCAAGTTTTTTGATGTGCAGGAGTGTGTGCATGCATGTGCATGGTGCATGTGTGTCCCTGTGGGTGGGGTTAGCAAAGTGTGTAAGAGAGAAAAGAGGAGTGTGGCTTAGCTTGACATTTCAGGAAGCATGTTGTCACAGGTGCAGCCACGTCTGGAAGTGAGGACATTCATGTTTAGAGGGACTTTCACTACTGTTTTGGTTGTTCTTTTTTTTCTTTTTCTTTTTTTTTTTTTTTGGTTTATTTGGCATTCTCCCTGTCAATAGTTCTGAATCCTCCTTGCCCTGCCTCCCACTAAGAACCTGTTTGTTCTTTTAACCCCATTCATAGAGGACAATTTGAGGACGGCAAAAGGATGGGTTGAAATACAAAAGGAGAAAACCTTGTGTCTGGTTCCCTTTGTCTGTCCACTGCACTGGGAAACTGTAAAGTGGGCCCGATGCTGAAAGAATGCTCCTGAGCTGAGCTTTCACTATGTACAAATGTTTAGAGGCCGAGCAGGGAGAATATAAAACATCCCTCTCTAACTTGCAGAACAGTGCCAGAGGGCTTAGAGCTTTAAAGGTGTAGGACCTGCAGTTCCTCTGTAGCTCTCTGCCTTATTCCTTTAAGACAAGGTCTCTTGTTGAGCCAGAAGCTCACCCTTTCGGCCCAACTGCTCCCTGAATCTGCCTGTCTCTGCTCACAATGCTGAGGTTATGGACATTTGCAGCCATCCCCAGCTGTTTACATGGGTGCTAGAGGCTCAAATTCAGCTCCTCAAGCTAGCACAGTGAACTCTTTACACGCTGAGCTATCTCCCTATCCCCCTGACTCATATTTCTGTAGCTTTGTGTATGAAACTACTGAGGGATGTTGATTCAGATATGCAGTAGTGGTGACTAAGAAATCACGCCCACTTCTTAGAAAGTCTTAGGAGGATGGCTTCCTGTATCTTGTGTTTCTTCCTTCTGGATTCTTCTTAATCCTCCCCCCCACCCCTCTCTCTCTCTCTCTCACACACACACACACATACACTCACACACACCTTCAATATACTCAATATATGAAGGTTTGTGTGTATAGAGGTATATGTGTGTGCATGTGTGTGTGGCTACCACCACTGAGCTAGATCCCCAACAGGCCCCCTCTCTCACATCCTCCCTCCATTTTTTTTGAGACCAGATTGTTAGATCATCCAGGCTGGCTTTGAACTTGGACCTGACTTCCTCCTGTCTTAGCCTCCTTAGTAGCTGAGATTTCAGGCCTGCACTACCTGGCCCAGGGGCTTATTGACCCTAATGGTTTAGACAGGTGTATAGCTGTGTCAACAATTAGTCTACATCAATTTAAAGATAGTCAGCCATTTTCTAGACCCTGTTATTTACATGAAATGTCTGGTGTCACAATTCTGAAATTTTAAACGATGTTCTCTTTGTCCTCATGGTAATACAGTTTCATAGTGTTGTGTTAAACACATAGGCATTGTTAACAGCCTGCTTGGACTGGAGAAGTGGTAAATTCTACCATTATCTATTTTTCTTGTAAAATGTATACTTATTAGTGGGTAAAATATAACACATCTGTACCAGATATATTGTGTAATGTTTAAATTGAATTCAGTCATTATTTTATCAAACATTGCCCGCTCTTAGTTGGTTTTATTCTCCTGAAACTCTCTTATTAAACTATATATTGACCTGTAATCGTGGGCCTCTGTAATCGTGAGCAGGAGGACTACAAACTGTAGGCCAGCCTGGGTTCCATAGCAAGGCCTTTCTCAGAAACAGCCCTGTCCTGTGATCTCTCCCTGAAACCCATAAAAACCTAAACTGAGAAAGTAGTCTATATTTTTTCCTTTTTCCTTAGACGCTCTTTCATGTTCTGTCTCTCACTGTCTCTCTTTGCTATGGCTGTGTGCTGCCTTCTTCACCTCTGCCTTCTGATTTACCAGTTCTCCTTGCCTTAGAGTAAGTTTTGTTTTCAATGACATTTTGTTCCTAAAAGTTCCACTTTCATATTTGTTATATAGTGTTTCCTCTTTACGCTTCCACTCCATATTTCCGGTTTTTAATCATTCCGGACACTCTGTTTTGTGTGTTCAGGTTCTTGGGAAACAGCAGTTCTGCTGTTGAGTGCATAGACGTTTTGTAGATTATGTGTCATTTCCTTATGGGATATGAACGTGCTGAGGGGATCCCTCTTGCCCTGTGATTTCTGCACCCCCCCATAGAGTTCTGAGCGCCTTGAATTTTGCATGTATCGTGTTATTACTGCTTTGCATGGACATTTTTGGTCTTTCTGTCTGTCTGGAAACTGTTCTTAATGTTTACTTCTTGATTTTAGTATTAGAGCACACGGGTGCTGTGAGTTTCATCGTACAGGACCCCAGTAAGATTAGGGTAGCACATGTGTGTGGAATAACCAAGTTCAGTTGTATGTCCCAGAGTCGCTTACTCTTTGATGCTTATGTTCACATTAACTCCATGGGACCCCCTGTTCCTGGTCTTTGCTATGACCTTTGCCAGCTTCACCTCCTAATCACACTCAGGTTTTGGAATAGTCTCATCCTCACTGGAGTGCCTTTACGGTTAATAGCTCTGCTAGTCTGCAGGGATGGAGGCTCTAGTCTGCAGGGACGGAGGCCTTGTCTGTGGCTTCAGAACTGGGCAGGGGGAAAAGATCAGGCCAGTCGCCCCTCTGCCTCTTTCCTGTGCTGCAGCTCTCAGGCTTAGGGAGAGGGGAAAGACACAGAGGAACCAGGGCCAGAGAGCTTTCCCTTGGTGTTGTTTTTGCCTGACCTTGGCTGGCTGCCATCTGTCTGTTGTTAGCCAGCCCAATCCAGTACTTCCTTAGGGCATCTTTGTGAGTTCTCCGAAGGCTCCTCCTGGACTCTTTCATGTTGCCAGAGAGCCCTGAAATGGGGATGGTGATGCGGCCTCTGGCAGAGCTTGGTTCACTTTTGCAACCTCTTCTTGAGAGGCAGCCTTCTTGGGAAGAACGCTTTCTAGTGGCCGGAAGCCAGCTGCTCTTGTATCATCCACCCGGGCCGGTGGAGGACACCATATTTAGTTAGAACTCGGAGTCAGGCTGTTTCCCATTGTTCCCCTTCCTCCGTGCTTTGTCAGGAGCCCTGTGGAGAATTCTCTAGGTAGAAAATAGGTACCATCTTGGTTTGGATGCATCCTCCAGACTCAGCATGTACAACAGGAGTGCTTCAGGAGTATGCTCTTCTCTGTTATACTGGGAGGTTACAGGTTCTGTTCCTTGTGGGTGCCATACAGGGCTCGAGAGGCTAGCCTGTTCATGGCAGTCATCTGAGTCCCTAGAGGGGCCCACCTTGAGGCCCGTATCCTTTGCTTGGGTAGCAGGAGGAAAGGCTGTCTGAGTCCGTACTTCGTGCTTTCTAGCTTCCACATCTCTGGCTCTGTGCTTATATAGATTGTGTGGCTGGTAGAGGGATAGTCTTAGGGCCATTTCGGCTCCTCTGGTCCTGCAGCAAGCTCTCTAGCCCATGTCTCTGTTGTGGGAGGAGCATGTTATTGACGGTTCTTAGGTTTGGGACTCCAGCTAGGACACCGAGATAGCAGGGAAAAGTCCACATTAATACCTGTCTGTCCATATTTCCTGCTTTTCCTTGGGCAGGCAGGAGGCTTTGGACCGTTTTTTACTGAATAGAAGTTGCTTTCGGCTTTGGGCTTTATGCTAGAGCTTAGTTTCTGGCCCTATGCTTTGTGGTATCACAGCTACATCTCCTGTCCCATGTAGAACCTCTGACCCAACCCTGGCCCGTGGTCCTATGACCAACCCCACACCCTGGGTTTCTCAGTGGTAATGTCTCAAGCCATTTACCCAAGTGTTACCTTCTGACTTCCTGCCACGAAAGGATTTCCTCTCCTTTGTGCCCAGTTCACATTCCTCAGCGTTTCTCTTCATCGTAAAAATAATACACTCTCCTTTTGGGCATACGCTAGGTATGAGTGTTAGAACTGGAAGGATGGAGCTGTGCTCCGTAGGCCACTAGCAATCCTTATGCCTCTATCACAAGGATGCTGAGAGGACGGCAAGACAGTGGCTATGCTTTGAGAGTATGGAAGCATCTATGGGGATGAGATTATGGGACTAACCTCACTTGGTTTGCCAAGCAGCTCTCCTTAAGATCGGATGTTTATAGAAACCGTGTTTACAAGGAGAAACTCAGAGACCAATGCAATGTGAGGTTTAGTAGTGTACTTCCTTGACTCAAGCTCAAATCTAGTGAGCTCTGGTCTGCATGATAGAAAGTCCTTGTTTATAGACGTTTAACCTTGTAAGTTATCAGCTCATTGTTCCTTTCTAAGTCATTTGATATAAAAGGCACATACTAGATCTACATTAAAATATGCACTTAGGACATTAGGTGTGTTCATTAGCTTTTTATTACTCTAGCAGTTATCTGAGATGATAGGCCTATAGAGAAAGTTATTTTCATTATATTTTTGGGAGTTTGAGGTTCAGCTAGTTCTGTGACTCAGCTCTGGCTCTGCTCTTTTGGAGCCTTTAGCAGTCTAATTTATCATGAGAGCTTGTATTAGAGCAAAAATGCTCACTTTTATGGTTAGGAGGGGGGAGGGCCAAAGTGGAGGAGGAGAATTAAAGCAAGTGGGAAGAGGAGAGATTGGGGTCCCAGTATCCCCTTCAAGGGCATGTTTTTAATGACCTAAGATCTTCTACGAGGCTTCCAAGTTTTCTTTACCTCGTAATAGCACGAAGCTGAAGAAGACATAACACTTGGGCCTTTGGGGGAACATTTAGAACCAAACTATAGCATTAGGTAAGTTGTGCATGTCAGGCATATACCAAACACCAGGCATATCAGGTTAACTTACTCTGTGTCTTTCTAAGACAACCAGAGTTGGGATATTCTAGCAGGTATTGATTCAGTCTTTTACCAGTGTGGCCCAAGTGCTTCCTTGGGAATCTGTGTAGCCCTGGTGGAGTTATTTACAAGCATGGCCAGTTTTGATAGCCAGGCATTAGGAACCAACAGCTACTAGACAAGTGAAGTGTTGGGGCGCATTGACGGGTGAAGCAGATGGGCACCTGCCACACCAGAGGTGCAGGTTATTGTAGTTGCCTTGTTAGAAATGAGCAGACCTCTGCACTCTGAAAGTCCCACAAGGCCCTGAGCACCATTCCGATGCCTGGAGCTTATCAAGCACAAAAATCACAAAAGCTGTAAACTTAGCAGCTTTTGACACGGTAGGTGGGACACAGTGGGGATGACGTTCTGTGATGTTGAAGGGTGTCTGTGTGCTGATAGAGTTCCACCTTTGCTTGTTATCTGCCTGTGCAATTTCCATTGCTGTGGAGCTCTCTCACATGGGCCTTGGTAGCCCAGGGCTTTTGCCCTTTACCTCTCATTTCCCACAGCAGAGAGAGAGAGAGAGAAAGAGAGAGAGAGAGAAAGAGACAGAGAGCAGTGGGGTTCCTCTTCCTCCCCCTCGCAGTCCTGGGCGTGTCTTGGATGAGCTTGGCTGTCCCTGGAGGTCCACTGTGTAGGGAATAGGCTGTCAGAGGAGACCTATCCTTTTAAGGAAGTGGCTAAGACTCCACTGGGAAGGGCCGGGCCACCTGGGCCCTGTTCAGAGGACGGCTGGAATCGTCTATTTACGTTTTATATACGTTTATCATTTTATTCTCTCTCTGAAGTATTTGCATGTTCAGCCTTTTCTCTAATTGTGAAGTGAACAATTCTGTCTCCTAACCAGGAATTTCTGGCATCAGCAAATAAATTCAGGGAGAATGAATAATACTCAAAATCAGGCTGAGGATGATTCTATTGAGCCAGGGCTTTTCAAAGTAAGGCAGAAGAATTACCTAAGGTGACAAGTCAGTTTCAGATTTGTAACTGGTTATGATGCTCTGGACTGCTGTGTTGAGAAGAATTTAGAAGTGTTAGCTAAGGCCACAGGAAAGCCCTTGGTGATAGATTAGTGATGTCTGCAGAAACAGGGTAAAGATAAGACATGTGGCCTGTCTACTATTTTGGTCATTGGCTAGTGATGGTACACAGAGAGGTGGTAGGGTAAGGCAGACAGCATGTCTAGGATTTTGTCAATTCCACAGAGTTAGAGAGGAGCTTATGTTGTATTTTGTATAGTTGGTTGAATCCGGCATACCCGTCAAACAAGTAGCCCATTCAATCAAAGTAAGTATCAGCTGGAATATGTTTGGTGTACTGTATAATAATAATAATAATAATAATAATAATAATAATAATAACCCATCTTTTACCTTTTATTCTGCTAGGTGATAAATATAGACACAGTTTTAAAGGTGAATTACATCCAAGAGCTTCTATTTTCTGGTGGGAGTTATTTATGGTTTTAATGTACTTTCTTTCTCAATATTTTTCAGAACAACTCACACGTATTGTGTCACTTTACTGGAACTTGACCCCTGTGACAGCTTTGTTTCTGGTCGGGGCAGGAAACATGCTTAGATAATCTGACTTGCCCTAGGTAGCATGGTTGTCAGCCAAAGGTGACAGTGACCCTGGTCTTCTTGCTTGCTAAGAGCTCTCAGGGACCTCTCTGGGGTCTCCTGGAGGGGTGGAAATTTCCATCCTGTTGGTTCTTAAGGTGCTTTCTCAGGCAGGGCTGTACGCTGGTGCTGTGACTCAAAATAGCTGTCTATTCCCTGCTTACGAGGCTGCCCTTTTTATAGCAAACTGATGAGTTAGACCCTACTGCTTTGATAACATACTTTGGGGTTTATAGGATGGAAATTTTTGCTTGGAAATGAAAACAGCCCATAGCCACTCCTGCCTCGAAGGCGGCAGCTAATGCTGTGAGTCACTGCTCACTGTCTCTGGCACTCATGGGGGGCCTCTCTGTGGTCCACCTAGAGTGGGTCTGAGTTTGGCCATATTTGGCTTTCTCAAGGGCTTAGCTTTGGAAGTGCCTTTCAACCTGCCAACACCCAAGTGCGACCTGAGCAGGCCATGCATTTAAATGGCAAGACTCCGAAGAGAGCTCAAGTGGAGGCTGCCACTGCCTTGGGGCCATTTACTTAACATAAATCAGCTCTCAGGGTGCAAGAGCCTTAATACATTCCTTTGCTTCTAAACAGTTGGGAGTCCTGTCAGCTAGCAGTTCCTCACTGGTCTCTTTGGCCTGAGCCTTCATTTGGATTTGTTTCTACAGCTGGGAATCTGGTGACTGCAATGCACGGTGAGGGGGTTATTTTGAAGAACAAAGTTCTTGGATTCCATCCCGAGCTGCTCATGGGGACAGACACAGCATGAGCCCTCAGCAACTCTTGGCTGAGTGCTTCACACCTTTCTGCATGTAATCCTCACTTCTGATTTATGGGGTGAGACCTACTGTTATCCTCATTTTATGAAGGATGAGATCAGAGGTTCTAAGAGCCTAAGTAATTTACATTGGTCATAGAGTGGAACAAAGAGCAAGGCTGGAATCTGACTTTGGGGGATCTGCTTCCTGTGACCATACCCTTCCTCTAGGATAAGATGTTACTGGGCTTTGGGAATTTTCCCCCTGTTGTTGTCATTGTCACTTAAGTGAACAGAAGAAACCTGTAGATACTATTGGATCTAGAACTCTGTCCTGGAAGTTCTGTTAGGCATGTATGCCATCATCAAAATGATGGATTCATTCTGGTCCTACCCAAAAATGTACATCAGCTAGGCTGGGGCCCAGAATTTTAGTCTCCCCACACCCCCAGGTTCCTCTGGGAAGCTGTTGCATTAGGGCTTGTATTCAAGCCTGCCTGCACCATGAATAGCTAGGGAATCCGTTTTGGTATAAACAGGGGAGGGTATATTTAGACACAGTCTCCAGAGACTGTCATATGTGTTTATCTGCATGCTCCAAGATCAAAGTCAGGAAGGGGTCAGGAAGAAAATGCTTGGGTTGACATCTAGTTGACATATAGCTCTTTCTCAGGGACACAGGGCAGCCTGAGACACAGAGCCTATTTTAGGGTCTTCCTTTATCAGTTGGGAATTGGCACTGTCTGATCTGCAGTAAATGACTACCTCGGATCAATCAGTCTTGCCTGATAGAAAGAAAAGATCATGCTGGTTGGCTCTCTCTCTACCTCACAGACTCTCCACAATACGCTCACCCGGTGCAGCTCTAATCCTCCCCCCACCCCAGCCCCCAAGCCCACCTACAAGATGTGACCTTCTGATTCACTCTCTAGGACAGAAACTTGAGGAGCAATGTCAAGAGGGTCTATTTTCAAGGCTGGATATTACACGTGTTGAATATTCTTCCTTTGAATGTGTTCCAAGAGGACACAATAAAACCCCCAAACCAACTAACCGATTAAGGAACCAAAAGACAAAAAAGCCATACCTAGCTATCTTAGTGGCTGCATTGCTAGCTGCTCGAAAGAAATTCATTTCTTTCTCTCCTCTGTCCTCTCTCCTCCCCTTCTTTCATTGAGCAAAACACATTGTTGCTCATTAGGCTGTTTCTAAGACATGGAGAATGGGCGCAGAGACCTCCCCAGCACTAGGTGTTATGTCCTATAATGATTTCTTCCAAGTTGGTTACCACTTATCCTGGAATCAACTACATTTGTATTGGACTATTGCTATTTCCCACGAGTTGACCCGTTAAAACAATACTGGCTTTGTATGATGCAATGTACATCAGAATGCTTGTATGGTGGAAGGCTCAGAGGCTCGGACACCTCCTGCCCCTTGCATGTGCAGTAATCTGTATTTGGGGGGAACTTGGTTCTGCTGTGCAGTCTGCATTGGGTACAGGCAAGTGCATCTGGGACAAATGCCCTTGAAGCTAGGAGAGGGATGAAGCGCCAGCTGGGGCAGTGCAACCTGTTACAATCAGGATTAGGACTCAACTGGGCTGTGTCTTATGCTTAGTCAAAGTCTACCATGCTAGCCACCGGAGAGCTGAGTGGACAGTTGGAAAATTTAATTTAGGGACAATAAATAGCTGTGCGTGTGATTTTTGAATGGTAGATTGCTGAGAGCTTCATCTGTTGTGTTTAACTTGTATGATTAGCTGACCTAAGAGTTCTATACAGAGAGGCCTCACATATTAACAGAACACTGCTCTTTGGATGTCGCAGCTGCTCGTAGGAATCTGTTGTATAAACTTTTCCTTTTGTCTCTTCAAAGAGAGAGGAAGCTTTTAATATACAGCTAGATTGTGGTCTGTGATGTTGAGTTTTACAGTTTTAATTATTATTATTTTAGGGAGAAGGGGAATAACAGTGGCTAGGCTGGGCTGAGTTGAGATTTGGAAATAAAAACAGCCACGTTTCCAATAACAGTCCATGGTGTGTGTGTGTGTGTGTGTGTGTGTGTGTGTGTGTGTGTCTGTGTCTGTGTGTGTGTGTGTGTCTGTCTCTCTCTCTCTCTCTCTCTCTCTCTCTCTCTCTCTCTCTGTGTGTGTGTGTGTGTGTGTGTGTGTGTATGGAACATGGAAAGGACTAGGCAAAAAGTAGCAGGTGCCAGTTCCCTGATGATCACAGAAGTGTGAATCTCGATATAAGGTGTATGGCTTGTAACTTGGAGGTGGGTCCAAGAGTCATGGTTTCAGGCCTCTGAGGTTGGAGGAAAGGGAATGGAGCCACTGACAAAGACCAGGCCTTAAGGAACTTCCTGGGTAAGGAGGCGAGAAGAGAAAAACTGTTAACTTCCCGACCTTCGGTGGCAAGGATGCTTATTTTCAGTGGCTTGCCAGATCACCCATAAGGAAGAATCCCTAAGCTTATAGGTGTAGTGTTCCATTCTGTGGGCCCACATCACACTCTGGTTGATATAGAATGGGTCCTAGTGGCCTACTGACTCAGGCTTGCTTGTGTAAACACACTGATGTTTTGCACTGATGAAATCACCTGTCATTACAGTTCTCAGGACATGACTGAACTTGCATTTTTCAGGAAGCTTATGATAAAAATTCAACACAATGATATGTATGACGTCAATTAAAGAAAATTCGGTGTATGCATGTTACTGTGGACTGGATTATGTCTCTGCACTTGGAGATGAGGCCTTGGGCAGATTATTAGGTTTGCATCAGACAATAAGGAGGAGGCCTTGCTTTGGTTCATCTTTACTATCAACTTGACCGGATTTTGAATCACCTAGGAGATACATATTTAAGGGAAGACCTGCCTTGAACATGGACCCGTGGCCTGGAGTCTCAGGGTGAATAAAAAGGGAAAGTGGAGAAAGAGCTGATGAGCAGCAGCCCCTTTCTCTGCTTAGGCTCTTATGATAAGATTGATGTTCTTGTAAGAGGCACCACATAGCCAAACTCAGTGGATCAAAGAACAAAACAAAGAGGTTTGCCGGGAAGGGGACAAGTAGATAGGGCTAGAAGGAAGCTAGAGGAAGGCGGGGAAGCAGAGTGGTTGTTATACATCATATACATGTGGGACATTATCTGAGAACACGTTTAATAGAAGTGAAAAACAAACAAAAATAAGTAAACATGAGCAAATATTTAAAAAGGACCCCCCCCCACACACACATCTTGAACTGAGCATGTTGCAGTAAATAACATAATGGCTGGGTTAAACATAGCAGAAGATAAAATGAGTGTATTAGAAGATAGATCTGAGGAAATTGCCCAGAACAAACAGCAAAGAGATAAATGGTGCACTTATGGGAAAGCAACTGGAAGAGTTTAAGGAAAGAGGGCAAAGATTCACTGTACCTTTCCAAAGACTCCTGAGCAGTATTGGGAGTGATGTAAAGGCATTACTTTAAAAGCCAGTGCCAAAAATATTTCAAAATTTAGGAAAGGTACCAATTTTTAGATTGTAAGAGTGCACTGAATATGGAGTGGATGATTAGCAGTATACCTACCAGTGTGGAAAACAACTCAAACATTGAAAGGAGGCCATAATAAAATAGGTGGGCTCTCTCCACACAGACAACAATTCTTTCCCAGCAGAGCAGAGGCCATAGGGCAGGGCATATATTTAAAGTGCTCAAGTGAGTTTCAAACTTGAGTTCTGAGCGCAGCTGGATTCTCCTTTATGAGTCAGGATGAAAAGACACTTTTTACATAAAGAACAAATGCAGGACATTTACTTCTCAATTGATGTTTGTTGAAAGAGCTACCAAGGGACGTGCTTTGTAAAGATGCCTTAGTCTTACTTTAAAGAATAGGATCCAGAGTGTTTTAAATATGAACGACAATGTGGATGATGTGAGACGGTCTGTGTAGATCAGAATTGAATGTATCCCAAGGTCTTGGTATTTCCCAGAGAGAGAATATCTCACAATTCTAAAGAAAAAATAAAGAACCTAGTCTCCACCTTTGGGCACTGTCATTACCAGTGAAGTAACAAGGGA
Organism: Montemys delectorum; assembly: GCA_019843815.1. Classification (NCBI taxonomy): domain Eukaryota; kingdom Metazoa; phylum Chordata; class Mammalia; order Rodentia; family Muridae; genus Montemys; species Montemys delectorum. Next base: position 4,222 of record JADRCD010196334.1, on the reverse strand, counting down.
CACTCTCGGAGTTCTTCCCATGTGCAGGATGTCTCATTGATGTTATCTTACCTCGTCTCACAGTGACCATGTAGAAAAGGCAATGCCTTTCCTTTGAGAGGTAAGAAGCAGGGCCTATTTGCCTTTGTACCTCATGCTCAAAATAATGACCAGCAATGAGATGTGGTTTTTAAATGTAGGTGAACCAAGTTGAGCTGAGGTTCAAATCCAGTGCATCCTGTCTTGGGTGGAGGTGTTTTGATTCGACCTGGTATAACTTCAGAACCCCTGCTGTGCTCTCTGCAGGGCTCTGCCCTTCACTGGTGCTTTCTCTGGGCAAATGACTTTCTGAAAAAGTCAGACACTGGCTTTATACTCCTGTATGTGGAATGCAGCAGATCCCCACCCCCCTCAAATTCTTGGGAGTGTGGAACTTGTCGTATTCAGACCCAGTGCTGTGTTTTTTCCATGTGTTCCGTGGAGCAGCTGGGTCTCCTCAATCTTTGTTTTGATTTGAACAAGCCTGGGCTTGCTGTCTCCTGAGTTTCTGTGTGGTACTCAGACAATATCTCCAGCATGGTGTTGCTAGGAAATGCAGTAATGATCCTGATGCTGGATCAGCCTCTCTTGACGCCCATACACACCTGCCTTTGCCATCTGCTAAGGATGCCTCTGGCACCTTGACCCTGCCATGCAGAAATGCTCTGCTGGGCTTTGGATGGTGGATATTAGTTTGGCCCAGAAAACTACCAGTGACACAGGTCCAGTGCTGGGGGTTATTAAGCACTATGGACCCTGTTCTAGTCACACTCTGGAAAAGAGGTGCCAATAAGTATTCAAGTCTACTTTATACCATCCATATGTATATATATATATATATACACACATGTATATGTACACATATATTATATGTAAGTACACACATGTACACTTAAATGTGTATGTTCTCATACATGTATATACTGAATTGATTGGATAAGTCTGTGAAAATAGTTTTTGCTGTTTCTTGACTCCCCCCCGCCCCCGGATTTAATCATGTACTGTTTGTTTTTCTGAATAACCAGTTAGTTTTAGACTGAAAAAATTCATTGGTGGCCCCAAGTGACCGGGTTCAAATGCAGAAGGAAAGGAGAGCGCCTGTTCCTGGTTTCCTGTGTCATCATTCCTCTGAGGATTTTTTTTTTTAGTGAGTTTGGGCAGACCTAAGACCAAATTCATACCAGCGGGGGCTCCTGATCTCACTCACTCACCAGCACTCGCAGGTCTGGGGACAGATGGTGAGGTAAAGGCAAGCAAAGGTTCTTGGCTTGCTGCAAACGGAAGCTGTGGGCATCTCCAATCTCTGCTTTCCCCACACAGGCCCTGTCTGCAAATTGCAGCATTGCTATAGCAGCCTGTGCTTGGAGGCCTGTGTGTTTGGTTCTGTGTCTAACTCAGAACGTTCTGACTTCCTGGAGGTGTAGTGGAAGGATCCAGTTGGACCTTTCCCGGGAGACAGCTGAGGTGAATGGAAGCAGTGGTCATCCAGCAGTGGAAAGCTGGGCCTATGTTTTTACCCAACTAACCCTCTCTGGTGCAGCACTGGTAAGGGTGTGGGTCCTTGGCTTCTCCCGTTGAAAATGATGGTATTTAGCATTTTACTGTGAAGAGAACTTAGTGAGAGTGTGCAGGAGACAGGCTTTGTAAACCCCAAGACAATGCAGACACAAGGCGTTGTTTCTTCTCAGAGGATGGATCTTGGGAAGCTAATGGCCCTTACTGGGCCATGTTTCAGTGCCAGGAGCAGCCAAAGATATCAATAACTGTCCATTAATGATGAGGCAGAGAACCATCTGACTCCGTGGAAGCCAGGGCTTTATAAATTAAGTGCGCACGCTCATTTGCCATTCATAGGGCAAATATTTATTGAGTGTCTACTAAATGCTGGACCCTGGGACTACAGCAGTGAGTAAGATGGGTGGGACTGTAATTAATGTCTCCTGGAGCTTTCCAGAGCTGGAAGCCTTAGGTAGTTTTTATAGAGTCTGATTTGTTCAGTTCTTCGCGTTGGTGGTTCCTCTACCTCTTTGGTGATAAGATGTCTGTTCTGGGGCAGAGATAACGACAGCTGGGAATGTTATAGGGCAAGTAAGAAGATGGGTTACTGGCCTTTGCGATACGGAAGGTGAGGAGCTGCTGATCTATCCTAGGCTCCTTTCTAACGTGGACTTGGCTTTGGCTTGGCTTTATACACAGGGCGTCTAGCCGGGGACCTTGTTGTCTTCCACAAGCAGTCTGTCCAGTTTTAAATGGCATTTATCTTTGGAATGTTCTCCCTTATCCTGAGTAGAAGTCTGCCATCCGTTATTTCTGCCCATCAGGTCTTCCTCCTGCTTTTGGAGTGAACAGAGCAACTGCTTCTTTCAAAAAGCCAAAAGGCACTGTTTGTTCTCCCTTCCTCCTTGTTCTCTACGTGTATGGTACAGGTGTGAACATGTATGCTTGTGTGCATGTGTGTGGGCACATTTGTGTGTGTGTAGGCCAGAAGTTGACCTTGCTTGGTCCCTTTACTGACCCCTCCCCCATTCACTGAGGCATGGTCTCTCATTGAAACTGTGTTCCCCTGGTGTGGCTAGTCTGGCTAGCCAGCTTGTTCCAGGGAGTCCCTGTCTATGTTGTCTCTGTCTTTTGAGTCCTAGGATTACAGGTGGGCCTACATACTCACCCAGCTTTTACCTGGGTGCCAGGGATGGGAATTCAGGGCTTTGTGCGTCAAGGTGGGTCCCCAGTACCTCGTATTCCTAAGCACATTTTCCAGTGTCCATGTCCCTTTATCAACCTAGTCTCCTTCACGTCCTCATTCCCATGATCATCTCTACCCTCCTGCCTCCTCTCTCCTGATCTCTTGTGCTTGGCCAGGCTTCCTGTTGGAGGCTAGCGCCTGTGAGGTGCCAGGCTTTGGTGTGAGCTGTCTTATGCCAGGCGCTCAGCCTGCTCTTTCCATTATTCTGATCTTTGAACGTAGAACGAGGAAGCAAAGGTGGCATTTGCCTTTCTGGCAGATGAGCTATACTGCTGACTCATTAAATTGGAGTCTTCTAACTTGGAGTCCTTGTTGGATCCATGGCTACTAAGCTTGTATTCCTCCCATCCTTTCTCATGCAAGTACAGTCCTTGACAATCATCGTGTACCTAGTTTCCTTCATCTTATCGTTTTGGGTTGTGTCCTTAGCATGTTGAGGTCATTTGAATCCTGACCTAATCTTCTAGCCTTAGCTGTTGCTCCTAGATTTATTTGTGTTAACAGTGCAGTTAACAGCACGTTTTCCCTGAGTGTCTTAACTCAGTGGTAAAATAGGGAGAGCCAAAGGAAGAGCCCTTGGTCAGATCAGTAGAAACCTCCCCGTTTCCATGCGCCTACTCAGTGCCTTAGCCTCTGTGCACAGAATCAGGTAATCTGTGGATGTGTCGTTTGTCACCAGTGTGTCTCATATCCACCAGTTCCACATCCCTCCAGTGTCTTGTCCTTGCTGGCTCTGGCCATCCTGTGCCTGATGTCTTCTGCCCCATGAGAGCAGTTGTGCCCATTGTTGAGCTCTGGTGAGGTGGTTAGGGGTTTTACTGTTCTAGCCCACATATCTGTTTCCAGTTCACCTCACTTTTACTGGCTACCAGTTAGCCCAGGATGTTTCCCATCAATCTTCCCTCTCTGGAGACCCCTTCTTCTATATCTAGAAATACTAGTTCATCTGTAATCACCGTGCTGGCCAAGCGAGGTTCCCGGGAGACATTCTCGACATTTTTGTTTTCTTCTCATTGTACAGCTAGTTTGGTCCGATTGTTAGAGGTTCACCCGCCTAGTGCTATCTATGCCTCCCCCAGGCTCTGATTTATACCTGCATAGCTCTAACAGCCTCTGGCTATGGTCTTTGTTCACTGTCCTGCTTCTTCTAGATGTTGCAGACTATGTTATCAGAAAGCAAAAAACCATGACAGATCTTGTCATTGGTACCAACTCTACCAAGTGCTTTTCTGGCTTGTCTGCTGTCAATGATGGTGGGGTATCCATCATTAGACTGTTCTGCCAACCTCATTTTGTACTGTCCTTCCTACTAGCCCTTCTCGCCAAGTGCCCTTTGCAGCTATCTCTCAGGTAGGCAATGCTGACTTATACTATGCCTGTATACCCTATACTTGGGGACAATCTGCCACTCTTTCCAGTCCTTTAACTTTTGCTTCTTCTTCAACAATGTCATGTCTGTTG
>JADRCD010196333.1:16718-55562 GCA_019843815.1 Montemys delectorum | reverse complement strand
AAGAAGAAGAAGAAGAAGAAGAAGAAGAAGAAGAAGAAGAAGAAGAAAAGAAATTACTATAGTTTTAAAATAAAAAGAAATTAAAACCGTTAAGCATTAGAGCACAAAATCAAGTCAAGACAGATTATTATTCTTATTGTTATTATTGTAACAAATTGAAGTTCACGTAAAGATCAGTGCAGAGACACTTTTTGGGAATGCATCACATACTGTGGATACAGCTTTCCGATGAATCAAGCTAGCACCAAGATGAGGCTCACATTTTCTGACTCCTAACCAGGAGTTACTGGGAACCTGCTGAGGGGTGAGGAGGGAGAGCATAAGTGGTGCTGCCAGCACTTTTCTGGGGACTGTGATATTAACCTGTCAGGCAGGTGTTCCCTCTTTATAACAGTGGCATTATTGTTTTAAGGAAAACCAGTGAGATTCTGGATGGATTTAAAGCATTCTCCAAGAGATGAAATACAGACTGAAAACATAAGAGTTTGCTACAGATGTTACACTAACTAAAAATGTGTAGAAAATTTAATTTTGAGTTAATCATTCAGTAAAAGAAATATAAACATAAACCCATGTTTGAGATACAGGATTTTAATTATATATGAGATATTTTATAATACTAAGAAGTCATTGAAATCATACTCTACCAATACCAGTGCAGTCATGTTATAAAGCTTTTAAAGAATATTTATATCAATAAATTTGTATTTTGCTTTTGCAAAAAAGTGTTCAAAATTAGAAATATGATTTTCAAACTCAAAAGTTGACTTAGTCACTGTTCTCATAGAAGGATGGCACTTTAAACATCTTGTAGAGCTGTGAAAACTTAGCTGTTAAATGTGCTTGTTCATTAGTTATATTAAAGAGGCAACCATCAGTTATATGGTTTTCAGTAATTGGAATATGGTGGTAGGGATGTCCTGCCCTGCTGTCTCAATGCCTTTTTCTTCAGCTGTCAGAATTAGCAGCATATCCTGGTTGTTCTAGGTACACACTTGGAAATCACAGGCAAATTCATAAGACACTGCTTCTGATCCTTCTCAACACTATGCTACTTATCTATATCTATGTCTGTGTCTCTCTATATCATCTATATCTATATTGATAGATATGTAGTTAGGTAGGTAGGTAGGTAAGTAGATAGATAGATAGATAGATAGATAGATAGATAGATAGCACTAAGTACTGAAAATGTTGGTGTTTGAAAGTTAATAAACTCCATAGGGTTATATATTTGATTGCTTTGTTCCTAATTTGCAGAGCCTTTTTGTTAGGACTAGGCAGTGTTATTGTCTCTTAGAGGAAGTTTGTTACTGGGGGCAAGCTTTGACTGTTGAAAAATCCATGGCACTCTCTCTCTATTTCTCTATCCCCCTCTCTCTCTATATATATACATATACATATATGTATATATAGTATATATATTGTTATATATATTATGATCTATCTATCATATATATATGTATATATACATATATATATATATGTACTTGTCCTTATTCCTGACCATGTCCCTGTCTCTTTACCTGTACCTCTACCCCTTCCTATATCTATGCCTACTGCTTGTGGGTATGATGTAAGCACTCAGCTACTGCACCAATATTACACTGCCTCCCTGTTGTTATATGTCCAGCTATAATAGAAATAGGCTCAACTTCTGAAACTGCAAGCTCCAGTAAATTTTCTTCTATAAATTTTCAAGGTTATGGTGTATCTCCTTCACAATAGCAGAGTAACTAAACACTATTTTGTGTAAAAAGTATAATAGAGATAAGGTCTTATAACTACAAGTGAAATACAACAAATAGTTTCTACTGTTATATCAGATTATGGAGAACCAATATATTTGGTTGAAGAAAAGAAAACATTTGTGAAATTCTCAGAGCACTTACTGAATATGTACTAACAAAAACTATTATCTATGTGCAATTCTAATGAAAATTCATTTGAGGTAAAATGAAAATGTTTGAAAACATAATGGTCTAGTAACCAACTACAGAAGTAATTAATTTGTATTTTTCCCTTATTAATGAGTTCTCTTTACTTTAAAAGCACATTTAAATTTTATATGATAACATGTAATTTTTTTAATTGGATTTTTTCTTTATTTAGATTTCAAATGCTATCCCTTTTTCCTGTCCCTCCATGTAGAAATCCTTATTCCATCCCCCATCCCCCTGCTTCTATGAGGGTGTTCCTCAACCCACCCACTCACCCACTCCCTGCCTCCATGCCCTTGAATTCCTCTACACTGGGGCATCCATCAAGCCTTCACAGGACCAAGGGTCTCTCTTCCCATTGATGCCTGACAAGGCCATCCTCTGCTACATTTGCAGCTGGAAGCTGGAGCCATGGGTTGCTCCATGTGTACTCCTTGGTTGGTGGCTTAGTCCCTGGGAACTCTGGGGGCTGTGGTTGGTTGATATTGTTGTTCTTCCTATGGGGTTGCAAACCCCTTCAACTCTTCCAGTCCTTTCTCTAACTCCTCCATTGGGGACCCCACGCTCAGTCCAATGGTTGCCTGAGAGCATCCTCCTCTGTATTTCTCAGGCTCTTCAGAGCCTCTCAAGAGACAGCTATATCAGACACCCTTCAGCAACCACTTCTTGGCATCCAAAATAGTGTCTGAGTTTGGTGACTGTATATGGTATGGACTATTTATAAGATATTTTAATTTGAAAACTTTTTCCATACCATATATTTTGATAACTCTTTCCCTGTCTGACAATTTTCAGATACACTCCTTTCAGAACCTCTGCATCTCCCTAACTCATTCAAAGTTTCCTTCCTCTCCCTCTCTCCCTCTGCCCCTTTCTCTCCCTTTCCATCTTTCTCCCTTTCCCTCTCTCCCTCCTCCTCTCCCTCCATCACCCTCTCTCTTTCATTCTCTCTTTTGAAAAACTAAAACAAATATGAATATAATGAAAAAGAAGTAATACAAAAATTACTAAAACAAAACAAGACCTCATTTCCCGTATATAAACACAAATGTGTAGTATCTGCTTTGTGCTGACCAACTACTCCTGAATACGAAGAAGGTCCTGAAGTGTAACTGAGATTTTCCAGTGTCATTGCCCTAGAGATACCTTACTCTTCCTTTTCTGAGTATCAATTGCAGATAGCTTCATGGTTATGCTTGGGATCAAGTGTCTACTCTGTCCTCTCAATATGGAACTCTACGTGTCTTAAAGCTGTGTGAAGGTATACACTTCTATAGTTCATATGTCCATCAGTCCTGCTGTGTCTTGAAGGTATTGTTTCCTTGGAATTAGTCATCATCTTTGACTCTAACAATCTTTCTAAATTGTCTTCCACATGGATCCCTGAGCCCTGAGGGGAGGGAATTGGTGAAGACAATATGTATATAGGACTGAGAGCTCCAAAATCTCTTCCTGTCTGCCATTGATAAGTTGTGGGTATCAGTGTTAATCCCCATCAACTACAAGAAATTCATATTAGGGCACCACCAAACACTGGTGTAAAAATGAATATATCTGAAAAATATCTAGTTTAGTATTACCTTTTACATATAATGACATCTATTTTTAATTAACTATAATTCAGTAAAATATGTTGATTAAATTTCCTTTTAATCTTCACACCATGTGATGAGTATAACTTGAATACATGTCAAATACATAGAGTGCAATTATGGAATTGTCTACAGAGAAACTACACTGAAAAGGAGCTAGTAAAATTCACCAAACCATTGTTTACTTTGAAAATAGCCAATTACTATTGCTTGACAGACAATCATTTTCATATAATTAGCTGCTCAATTAAGTACAATGGGTTTTTATGTAAATTGGCTTTCTGTATCAGAACCAGGAAAAGCAATACATTTCTATAGGGCAGAAAACAGCTCTAACAAAACATAAAACCTGAGAGTTAGATCAATAACTGGTATTATTATTTATTCTATTTCAAGTAACTTGCTCCTTCATGCTATATCCATCACTTTGCACTTTAAAGAAATACATAGTGCTGTTTTATTCCCTGGCATACTGCAGCCTCCTTATTCAGCGAGAAGCATATTTCATACACAAATTACACTAAATATAAGAATTTCCTCAGACACATATTTGGAGAAAATTCTTATTTGAATTTATATTTTCTCTAGATTTTGTTCTAATTTACCAATGAATGAGTTTTAAATACTTTTTTGGGAGGACACCACCATTTAAGTCAATCCTGATTCATTGAAACATCCCAATACTTTATAGAGTGTGCTGGTATTGGTGCCCCATCTTCATCAGTTACTGTCTGTCTCCTTGATTATAAGTGCAATGATACATGGAGTAAAATGAAATAAACATGGAAGACTCCCAATTGCTGTTTGCCTCCAACGATGTGCTTAAAGATGTTTTTATTTATTATCAAATTATTACATCCTGGCAACATCTAAAATGAGATGAAATGATACACAAAATTACAGCATTTATCACTGAGAGCCAAGCGGGCTGCTTCTACTGCATGGAGTGTGCTTGTATACATTAGAGATCCAATGTGATTGGTGATGTTAAGCTGCTTCAAGAGGCAAAATTTACCTTCTTATCATTTTCTCCATCTGTGCTTCCTGCACTGTGATTCAAAATCACAAGGTTTTCAAATAACAGTACAATTGTAACCGTTTGTATGAGACTTTCCAGGTGGTATAATCTAATATATTTTATCTTGCCAGTCCTCTAGTTTCAGAGCATTTCAACAGAGTCTCCAAATTATAAGTCATATCTAATAGTAGTTGATTCTACGATCTGATACTCACCATCTTCCTATTAAATTGTCTTTTCATTATCCAGAAGATACTTTTAAGTAGAACATTTACTTGGATAATTCAAAGCGTTAAGGTAATTTTACTCTTGCACGTTGCCAATTGTTTAGTTTTTAAAAAAGCTAGCTGAGGTTTAAGATTAATTTTGTGATACGGCTTATCTGACTAAATATATACAACATTATCTCATGGACATATTGGTAATGGTCTCAGATCTTTGAAACTTCCTTCAGTTTATATTTTTTGCAGCTTTCTCATAAACTGATTTACAGTCATTCTAACCACTGTTGTGAAATCACCTATCTCATAATATTTTGTATGAAATACACAGCAGTTGATAGGTATGAGGATTAGCAAATACTAGTAACTTTAGTACTAAGAACACCTTATATTTTAAAATCTCTATTATCGTTTTCTGGTCCAATAAAGCATGTTAAATTAATTTTCCTGTTATGTGAAATCTATCTCCCATATCACGCTGAGAAGCAAACTGCTTCCTAACCAGGCATGCCTTTAATCCAAGCACAAGGGAGAATGATCTTTGAATTTGAGGCCATCATGATCTACAGAGTAATATCCAGGATAAGCAGGGGTACACAAAGAATCATGTCTTTAAAAAAGAAATAAGAGGAGGGGGAAAAACAGAGTAAGAGGAGGAGGAAGTGGAGGAAAAGGCAGAGGAGAAAGAAAACGCAGTAGCCATAAAGAACTTTCACATTCCACGTTTGGTGGGCTCCACACTGACCACCATTTTGTTTGTATTTGATCCAGTTACATATATTTGTATTTAAGTAGTGAAACAATACTTATAAACATCAGAAATAAAATATTCAAGTAAGGTTTACTGAAGAATTAGTGTCAATATTTTATATTTATATGCTTACTCATAATCAAAATTAATATTAAAATAAAAGATAACACTATAGTAGCTTATCTTTGGAAATAGTTTGCAATATATAGAAAGGATATTATATGCAACTTGCTAACTTCATATAACGTACTGATGTAAATCAGTGTCCATGTGTAAGTTGAATGTGAACATATTAATGCATCATTCAATAAATTGTAAGAAAAGTAATTAATATCCATAAACACAGCATAAATTGCACAGAGAGCAAGAGAGAGAGAGAAATTGAGAGAAAAGATAGTTTGTACTCTTTGTGATATATTTCATGTCTGTTCATCATGTATAAATAAATCAACAGAAGTATCTTATGTAGATGAAATAATTTACCATATTAAAAGTAACATAGTTTTCTTTATATTCCCTTCATTCCTAGACGGTAATAAATGGCTACTCTTTGGAAGAGATCAGTTTAAACACAGATATTTTTTAGCCAGATTATTACAAATGCATTAGCTGTCAGTTCACTAATAGGAATTAATTAACTAAATATGTTTTAAATATTTGTCATTACTAAGAAATTATTTAATACTGATTTCCAAAAACAATGATATATAGCATTTTAATAATCTGAGTAATTAAATGTTGCTTTAGATTTTCATCAATGCAAGGAGAAACGAATTTCAACTGTGTTCAAAGCAGCTACACTTTGAGTGTCCTGACAAATGTTACTGTGAAACATTTGGCAATCATACATGACATACAAAGAAGTACCACCAACGTTGTACCACCCTTCCATCAAGTGTAATATTTTCCAAGGATTGTAAGGAATTATGTTTGGGAGTGAAATGCATTGGACCAGCTTTCATCACTTTAGTTGTTTAACATTTTTCTAACTCATGCTAAATGAGTAAATAGAGAATAAAATTAAATTCAGTCTGTAAAAAATAATGAGGATTCTTGATTTCTGTCTTATTAGTGTGATGCATGTACTTCTTGTTAAATTCTTTTCGGCTTTCCATAAATTATAAGTATTTCATTAAATTTATGCCATTAAAATTAACGAGTAAAGTAACAAGATGTTAGCATAATCTCTAATCAAATTTCTAATAATTTAATCAGAATTACCTTACCTGGACTAATATTAAGATATTGGAATAGTCCATCAGCACCATGGCCTTCCCTCTCAGAGACATTCAAGGACATTCAGATCTGCAGAATCTGCTTGGAGCCCACATTTTGAGTTCCCGTAAGGAAGGAAGCACTTGGGATAATCATCCAAAAAGTGGTATGATCTCAAGGAAGCAGTTGGATTTCCAGGGCACCCTGTCTTTCCTAGGTGTCAAGGCAGTGCAAAAGGGGTTGCCATGAAGGGTTCAAAGAGGATGTGACTCTTTAGTGAGAATGCTTGTTGAGACAGCAGCCCAGTTTGGAAAACTAGTGCCTTGTAAGGGGGAAATATGAGCTATGAGTTCACCAAGGAGGATTTCAACGAGGTTAGGAAAATTCAACTGGCCAATAAGGAGCCAACTGCCACTAGCGCTGGTGTCGTTGGCCGGTATGATGTCACTGTGCCAGTCCAGAGCACTGGTCTAGAGCCTGAGAAGACCTTTCTTTCTAAGCTTTGGGCATCATCATTATAATCTCCAGGGAAACCTCCGAAATTCCGAATGATATGCATATGATAAAATCTGGAGAAAAACTGGAAGCTAGCAAAGCCACACTGATGAATATCCCTTGCCCTTTCTACTTTGGGCTGATTAGCCAGTGTTTGGCAACGGCAACCTTTACAACCCAGAAGCTCTGTACTCTCACTTCATAGAGGGTGTCCTATTTGTTGCCAGCGTTTGTCGGCCAATTGTTTTCCCAATTGTTTTCTCAGTGCCACACTCTATCATCAGTGAAGACCAGAGGAGCCCGGCGTTGTCTGAAGAGACAGAGAATACCTTCCCACTTGCTGAAAAAGTCAAGGCCTTCTTGAATGTTCCACCTGTATTTGAGGTCGATCCTCTGTGGCTACTGCCACCACTTCTGCGGCTGCTTCTGTCCCAGCCAAGGCTGAAGCCAAAGACAGGTCATAAAAATTAGGAAAAGATAGGCAGTTCAGTTTCTTCGACTTTCCCCTCAAAGCTATCAGCTGAGTCAATTTAATCACAGAAACAAATTAAGAGATGAAGGCTTACAACTTTTAAAACAGAAGATATTGACTTTGAAAAGTAGGACATAGAAAACACATTTAAATTCACATACATCTTTTCTGAATAATTCGCCACAATTATTGATAATGCAACCACACGCCACATATCAAAAGTTTATGTCGAGGTCAGACTGCACCCACTGGCATGATCGAGTCATCTGATTATGCACAGATAAGAAAACTATCAAAAGTCAAATTACATGTTAAAGGCCATGGTCCATACTGTGATACTGGTAATGATATTCTTGACGTATGCTACTATATTTGCATTGGACTAACATGAACTAAAGCCCTATTTGTTGCAATACATCTTTTTGTTGAGTGGCATATGACTACATGGGCACTTGTATTTCTTCACATGCCATGATTACAATAGAAAATTGTTTTCTGCTAATACAAACACTCTACTTGACAATGATAAATTAAATTTCACTTTTATGCCATCTGTTCACAGCAGAATCCATGAAAAGCATAGATTTCTGTCACTCACAGAGCAGTAATTGTGCCATGACCTAATCAGATTTTACAAACTATTAAATAATAGGCTAGCTACTGTTTGGTGGTAGAATATGCTTTATACATGCCATCTGTCCTTGATTTAATTTAATCACTTGACTATTTTTATCAATCATCTTGACATATTTTCATGTCAATCTATTTCTATAATAATTATTAAAAAATTTAAGAAAGATTATTTTTTGGTTGGGTTATGTATTATATAAGTTTGTAGTAAAGAATTGGTAAAAATAAGGTTATGTTAGAAAAGATGTATTTGGCCTAACTGTGCAGTAACAGCTTCTTGAACTTTTCAGATTTAAATAGCCCACTGCGGTGACTACATGGTCATCTCAGCCCACTGCGGTAACGACATGGTCATCTCAGCCTACTGTGGTGAAGATATGGTCACCTCAGCCCACTGTGGTGATGACACAGTCATCTCAGTCCACTGTGATGACAACATAGTCATCTCAGCCCACAAATTATATCTCTTCTCCTCAGTGTTGCATTTTCAATTTCTTCAAACTACAGAAGCCAAAAATTACTGTTTTTCTGCATCAATCACTGGAATTGATCTTGGAATTACGTCAAAAGAAGAAAAGAACCTTTCAAGATCATTATTTTTAAGTAGTAACACAAAATGTAAGATCTAAAACATATGTTAGCTAGAGAGTTTCACTAATAATATTCTTTGCCGGGTGGTGGTGGTGCATGCCTTTAATCCCAGCACTTGGAAGGCAGAGGCAGGTGGATTTCTGAGTTCCAGGCCAGTCTGGTCTTCAGAGTGAGTTCCAGGACAGCCAGGGCTACACAGAGAAACCTTGTCTTGAAAGATTTAAAAAAAATTCTTCAAATTTTATTCCTGTACTAAAAAAATGTGTATAATAACTTCTTGTAAGCCATTTCTTTATGTTGCCAGTTTTATAACATCCCTGTGATCTATTTAGTGGTAGATGGCTCATGAATTATAATACATTGATAGGAAGATCATAGAAGGGTACATAATATAGTGCTTCTCTCCAGAAAGTAGGTAGCCTAATGTCATCTCACAGATGGATGATAATTACCGCAAGAAATTATCACAGTAGGAATTTATCAATTAAAGATTGTTTACTATATTTCTATCATAGATCTATTATCTTACTCTTCTTTGTGTCTTTCAGTGTAGAATGTTGAAATCTATCAACTTCTAAAATGCCTAACAGAGTCTAAGTGTCTCTTCTGACTCTATTTTTGGTTGCTTATTCCTAATCAAGACACCTTCAAATACTGAAGCAACATCACAGAAGTGGAATATAGCCAAGGAACAGAAAGTAATGCTATAAAAACGACATGAACTGACTGTTAAATGTGATCATACATTAGCTATGGCTATCTTCACAAGTACTGCATATACATAAACACCCATACATGTGAATGTATGTGTGTGTCTGTGCACACCACACACCCACCCCCTCACACAGGCACACAATGAGAGACAGAGACATACAGAGACACAGAGATACAGAGATAGACTGAGAGACAGAGAGAGACAGAGAGACAAGAAAACCGACAAGGACAGTGAAAGGGAGAAACACAGAGACAAAGAGAGACAAAGACACATAGAGAGAGAAGAGACAGGAGAAAGACAAATTTTTTTGTGGTGTAATTTGTTTATTTGGATTTTTATCTCTGGTTTTCTGGCTCGTACTCTGGATGTTTATGTGATACAGTTTGTTCCCTTTTAAACACTGCCTGAGAGTCGGAGCTGCTGATGTCATTAAAGAATGGCTTGTGAAAGTGTTGCTCTTATATTGCTTGATGTGAAAACTTCAAGTTTCCTTCCTTTGTATAGTCCTCTGATTTTGCCTCTCTACTTCTTCCAAAATTCATCAAAAATGATACTCAAAAGTTGCATCTTGTCAGACACAGTTAAAAAACAAACAAAATAAGCAACAAAAACAATAAAAATGGGGCCAAGAAAAATGGCTCAGTAATTAAGAGTACTTGGTAATTTTTCAGAACCTAGGTGCTTGAACACAGCAACTGCAAAATAGCTCACAAACTTCTAAAATTGCAACTCTCAGCTGTGTGATGGACTCCTCTGGATTTAGACAAAACATGTAAACACAAAAACAGGAATAAGTACTTAATTTAAAATAATAAATTTTACCTGTAAAACTAGAAATTTTACAAAAATAGAATATACCTGAATAACAAGTTGTAGCAGTAATATGTGAATAAGTCATGATATCCAAATTTCTAACTATTCTAGACTTAATTTTATTCTGATTCCTTTCCAAAAGTAGTATTAAGTTGATAAACTGCCCTCATGACCCATCAATCATTATAGAGAATATATCCTTCTTGAATAGTCTTCCATCTTCCAAACATGCTCTACCAATGAAGCTTAGAAACAAATGACAGCTTACTTTAAATACTCAAAACTCAGAAATATATGTTCTCAATGATTATGAAAACGTTAATATACACTTTTTAAATTTTTTAATTAGATATTTGCTTTATTTACATTTCAAATTTTATCCCCTTTTCTAGTTTCCCTCTGAAAACCCCATCCCCTCTCACCTCCCTCTGCTGACCCACCCACCCCCTCCAGCTTCCTGACCCTAGCATTCCCCTACACTGGGGCATAGAGACTTCACAGGATTAAGTACCTCTCCTCCCATTGACAACCGACAAGGCCATCCTCTGCTACATGTGCAGCTGAAGCCATGAGTCCCACCAACTTGGGTTGGTGGTTTAGTCCCTGGGAACTCTGGAGGTACTGGTTAGTTCATATAGAGAAAAATTTTAAAGATATTAATCACTAAGAGTGCATGGGAAGGTTTGATTTCCAACAGTCACATGGTAGCTTAAAACCATCTATAGCAAAAATACTCAGGGATTTACATCTTTTTTTCTGACATACATGGGAAGTAGGATATCTCCAATACATAGACATGAATGCAAGCAGAATTCCCATAACATAAAAATTAAAAATAAGTCTTTCTTGAGAGGAAAGTGAAGAAGAGAGTGTATGTGCAATACATTAATACATGTTTCTGATTATCAAAAACTTAATAGGGAACACATTTTTTAATTTTTTTTTTATTGTAGTTAACAGAGACTGACCTTGCTTCCTAGAACTGCCTTCCTTGTGTCCCATAAGCTTTCTTATACTTCATGTTCATTTCATTCAACTCTAAAATCTCACTTTCCTTCCTAAATAATTTCCTGACTTGATTTTTATTTGGAATGAGTTGTTCATTTTCCATGAATTTGGAGGCATTGTGTTGTCTCTGTTCTCGTTGATATTTCGTTAAAAATCATGGTGGTTCGCTAAGATGCCAGGTGAGATTCTCAGTTTTTATTTCATGTCCATGGAGACTTGCTTTATGTGCTAATATGTGGTCAATTTTGGAGAAAGAACCATGGCTACTGAGAAGATAGCATGCTCCTTAGCATTTAGGTGGAATATTCTGTAAATGTTTAGTGAGTCTACCTGATTTAAGATTTTAATTAGCTTCAGCATTTCTCTGTTTTCTTTATGACTTGTCTATTGGTGAGAGTGTGATATTGAAGTCATCCAGTACCATCGTATGAGGTACAATGTGTGATTTCAGCTGCTATAGTAGTTTTTTTTTTAAGTTCTTTTGTGGCCTTGTGCTTGATACATTAATGTTTAGGATTATAACAACTTTTGGTGGATATTTACTTTACTCTTGGTCCCTGGCTGTACCAATAGTTTTGGTTTGAAGACTATTCTGTCATATATTCCAATATTTATACCGTTTTCTCCTTGGTTCTTCTTGGAAACCTGTTGTTCCATCATTTTACTTTAAGGTGGTGTCGGTTCTTGACTATGATATGTGTTTCATATTTCTTGGATGCAGCAGAAAAATGCATCCTGTTTTGTAATTTGGTATGCCAGTCTTGTGCTTTTAATAGGGAACTGAGACTATTAATATTGAAAGTTTAATGAGAACTGTTATTAACTACTCACACTTTGTTGCCATGTGTATTTTTACATATCCTTTGATCTACTGTTCTAGAATTATTTATACTTCATGCACTCTTGGATGTTTTTCTTCCAGTGTTTTCAGTAGAGCTTGTTTGGTAGACAGAAACTGCTTAATTTTTTATTTATTGTTATTTATCTACTTATTTATTTTTCCATCAACTGTGATTGGTAGATTTTTGGTACAGTGGTTTAATCTGGCATCTGTGGTCTTTCAGAGCTTGTTAAACCAGCCCTCTCTGGATTTCAATATCTCCACTGACATTATTGACACATGTTATTCTAATGGTTCTGGCTTTATATGTGACTGGGTTTTATTTCCTTGCAGATTTTAAAAATACTTTCTTTGGTCTATAATACAATGTTTTGATTATTCTGTGGCATGAGGAGTTGCGTTTTTGGACTTACCTACTTAGTGATTTTGCTACTTGTACATAGGCACATCATATGTGTGTAGAGAATTATTTTGTTCAAAATATTTCTGTGCCTTTGAGCTGAGCTTCTTCTCTTTCTTCTACACCTATTATTAGGCTTGTTCTTTTCATATTATCCACAATTTCCTTGAATATTTTATTCCCAGATCATTTTAGGAGTAAATTGTACTTTGTCTGACTTATCTATATCTTCTACCCCATCTTCCAGACCATAAATTCACTCTTCCATCTTTTCAATCTGTTACTTCTGCACTTCTTGTTTGGATTTCTGCATTTTCCACTAATAGCTTTCTCTTCTCAATATAATGTTTTTATTATCTCATAATTTTCACATAATTCCCCTCAATCATAACTTCCCATTCCTCCTGTGTCTATAACCCTTGTAAAGAGTCCTTCAAATGAGGAGGACAGAGGGCAAGTCACTGAGGAATGAAGATTGGTTAGAACTGAAAGATGAAACAGAAGAACTAAGGAGACTGTGGGACTGTCACACAAGGGAAGGACTCCTAAACTGATGGAGGTGGGCTGGGAGGAAGAGTTCAGAATTATACACAGATTTGCTAGAAGTCTTAGAATACAGGAATGGAGGTGTAAGAAAGGATAAAGATAGTCTACTGAGTCACAGTCAAAATGGCAGCTGTAGCTAGCTATTAGACAATGGTTTTGAAAGCCCTCTAGGAGTCATAAAGGAATGAACTAGCTTGAAAGGAAAAACTGAAATTGATAGTAGGAAAAAGCTGCCCCAAGTACCTGAGGCCCAAGTGGGTGGAGGTAAAATGGGAAGAGGGGCTCAGGCTTACAGAAATCAGCATGTCTAAGATTGGTCTGCAGATAGTAGAATCAACAGAGGTATCTTAATAACTAAAGTTTATGTTCTGGGTTAGCCGTTACTACTTAAACATTATTTCTTTATGCTAACTCTGTACACTTTATCTTTCTTTTGGCCACAGTCCACAGTGGATAATCTAGTTCACCTAAATTTTTAATGAAGTCTCAATTGGATGCAGCTACTTCTCTGCTTTCTATCATGTATACTTGTGTAGTGTTAAGCATATTTATTTTTGAATGTGTCATAGTAATTCCTTTGTTTGCTTTGCCATTTATCATATGCATGAGAAACATTGCCAAGCTTGTTGGAATCTTCAGGAAGAGAGGTTGTGAGACCATGAATGTCAATGTTAGAAGCTATTATCAAGCAACTTAAGAGGATTATGTTCATTGTTGATAGGTTTAGTTTTTATTTGAAACATACAAGAACCAGTGTTTTGATAAACACACTTGCTTTACTATCAGTTTGTCAATAAGCAAGCACATTTTTGTTGACATTGGGCTATACTGAATTTCTACTTTTGCTTATTTTATTGGCCGGATAAAGAACATGTTCCTTTCTATCTCTAATGATTGAGGATAATTGGAAACAACACTGAAAGTAACAAAATGTACTTAGATGATTTTAATGCTGAGTATAGTCAATTTAACATTCCTTAAAAAGAAGAGAAAATGATTCATTAAGGAAGAATTTGAATATTCCCATCCAAGTTCATCTGACTGAGTACGACATTGAGGCTTATGGAGCAAGATTAATTTTCCTGAATCTGAGCTCTCCCCTGGACACACATTTATTACTTCTATCTTAAGAAAGAAAGAAAAATTCTACTGGAATAAAGAAGAATAAGTAGATATCCTTGTATGTAATTACTTAGAAGTCGGAGAAATTAAGGTAGTTAAATGCTAGTTTCCTCAAAAGTTGGAAATCAAAGCCAAAGGTTCTTTTGTGTTAAGTTCATACTAGATCACTCCTTTCCTTTGAGCAGATACAGTAGTTCTTATTACAGCCTCAGTCCATAACAGTAAGAACAGGGCTCCAGCTTCTCTATTACTAGCATTGTTCATTTTGCTTTTAATGATTCGACAAACTTTTCGCATAATAGTGGATCACATACGGTTTGATAAACATTTAGATACTACTGTTTTATTAACTTTCATTTTTTTAAGTCAGTTCTCCATTAAAAGATTCTAAGACAATATGAAATAAATATAAGCTCTCTTTCATTTGTATAATTTTTTTTAATTTATTTTTTTGACACAAAGTATTTTATAGCCCAAGTTTGCCTGGTAACTCTCATGTAGCCCAGGTTGATGTTGAACTTCTAATGTTGCTCTCTTTATATTATGTGTGGTCAGGTTTTTAAATATATGATATCATAACAGGTTAAATGTAAAATGGTGATAAGAGAATAAAATTACTGATCAATATGTACCTCAAAAGATCAAAGATTACCTCAAAAATGTGAAATTATGACAAATAATAGAGATATTAATAAAAATGAATTTTGACATATATTATTCATTTGTTAATTTTACATGATTCTATGTATGTTGGGTGCATCATTTCATTTTTATTTTAATTAATTAATTAATTTACTATTTATACTCTGTGTTTTATTATATATAATATATTATATTATTATATTAATAATATAATATAATATAATAGATATGATTATATAATAGATATTATATAATATATAATGTATTATTTATAATATATGTATATATATTTTATTATACACACTCTATATTTTATTCCCCCTACCCCCTGTCCACTCTCTTCCTGCTCAAGTTCCCTCTCCACTACAGTTTAACAAACATTGACATTGACTGGCCTCTGATAGCCCTATATAATGACTAAAGTGTACACTTAATAACAAATATTGACAAGACTATGAGAAACAATACTTTTGAGACAGTTACTTAGATTTCAAAATATTATAATCCTGGAGATAGAAATTAACAGAAGTAAATAAAGGCAATTAGTTTTGACTTGCCATGTAGTCTCAAAGTTGGGAGACATGTGTATACAAAGATCAAATCCTAATTTTCCTCTGTATTTTTAGTAAATCTTGTGAGTTTGCTGCAGTTCTATTCTTGACACTTAAGTAATTGAAAAAAAAGTTACATTTATAATGATCTGTAACCTAAAACTCAGTGCACAGATGGCATTTTGTGGAGTCATTTGTTGTTATAAATACCTCGAGGCACATTGAAAAAGAAAATATAGGATTATTCAAAGTTTCTAGGATAATGTTAACATTGTGGGAAAAACTGAGTTCTTTCTATATTTACTTGAAAATACTGATTGCCTGTGTGTGCACATACATATGTATACATTCATGTGTGTGTTGCAGTTTAACTGTGTATGTTTGTGAAAGTGTTGCCGGGGATGTGTACATACACGTGTCTATATGCATATGTGTGCTTGTGGGTATTTATCTCGTGTGGCTGTGGATGTGAACATGTGCATTTGTGATTTCTTTTGCTTTGTATAATATTGGAAGTCATTCTTTCCCTGAAAACATCATTTAAGAACAGATGGAATTTTTAGAACTCTGTCAATTTAAGTAGGCCTTCTCATGAATAATACACATGAAAAGTATTTCATTCTCCTTTTGTAGTATATTAAGAAGCCTGTGAAATGAGTGGGAAAAGCACACTGTTCAGAAAGAATTCTTTGCTGATTAGAACTGTTGTCTAAACTTCACTACAGTCTAAAAGAAGTTTAAGATCTATCAAGAAGAAAGTGCATGTATAACTTCAAAGGGTGATTTGTAAGCCCAAATGCCAAGTACAAATTAAAAATGAAGAAATGACCTTGGAAGGATAGAGTACTTGATTTACCTGTCAAAGTGGCTCAAACCAAGGAATGGCATAACCTGTTTCTTTCTAAATCCCCAAAATTTCATTCCTGAAGAATTTGTGTCACCCGAAAATGATATTTGCTAGAAAATCATATGTTGAAATGAGACATAAATTAATTATGAATAATCATTTTAGCAATTAAGACTTCATCAACATTCCTATTTTAAATATTGCTGTGCTCATGAATGTAGACTAAATCTCATTACCTATTTCTTACTGATAGCAGACCAGTTTCCTTATGAGTTGAATTCATTCTCCTTGTTAAGTATTAGAAGTCAATTACAAAGAAAATATTATCATTACCTTACAAATGAGGATATTAAGCTTAAATTAAGCTAAGCAATTATCTCATACTCAATGCACTGTCCAGATTCAAGTAGATCCTCCATAACTCTATGGGTAAAATATGAATTATCATATGGAAGCCTCTGTGGCTTGTTGTGTGCTAAGAACCATAAATAACACCCTCTTTGCACACAGTGTTCTGAATAGAAAATGTAATTTTGTATTGAAAACTACTTAAATAACTTCCTTTCTTTTATCATCATGAGAAATAGTGGTGAGAGTTGGGCAAGATGGATCAATAGGAATGAATGCATCAGTGCAAGCCTGAGACCTTGAACTTATTTAAAACAACTGTGTGCCACGCAGTTCAATAACATCTTCTTCTTGGACTGACTCTAATGGCTCAGCAAACATCTTTAAAAACCTCAATAAACCTTTTGTTTACCATTACAACTTACTGGTCATGATAGTGACTGGGTTAGTGACAACAGTAAAGCAATACCTGCTTTGAAAAATCAAATTTCTACTTGGTCTGATGATAACCTGAGGTTTCTAGGTGTTAAATATTTATGTGGAATTAATCAAAGGTAGTCAGCTGAATATCATTCCATTCTGCTGACATTATGTGGATATTTTACTGGGAAATAAGACTAATAAATTGTTAAAGTTTTTAAAAATAAAAAAATAAAAAATAAACAACAAAATAAATAAGGGTATGGATGCTCATTTAATTTCAGGTCCTCTAAGGCAAAATGAGAGGAAGATTCAGCACAATCCTTCAGAAGACAACTAAAGGGGAGAGAAATCTCACAGAAAGACCAACAGAGTCAATCTCTGAATGCTCTCAGGGACTAAACCACCAACCAAACTACAACCAGCACATATGTAGCAGATATACAGCCCAGTCTCTATATGAGTTCCCCAAAAACTGTAGAAGGTGCTGTCACTGAAGCTGTAACCTGAACGTGGAATCTGTTTCCTAACAGGAATGCCTTGTCTGGCCTCAGTGGTAGATGATTCGCCTAACTTAGACTTGATGTACCAAGGTAGAGGAATACCTTTGGGTCCCCACACTCTCAGAGGAGAAAGGGATGGAGGATGGAGGATGGGGAGAAGGAATTTGGGAGTGGGTCCTAGGAGAGGGCATGCAAATAACTAAATAATAAGAAGCAAATTTGGATTATAAAGTAGGGCAAATAAAAAAGTGACATTTTCTTGACAAGACAAAAGGATAGACTAATTCACAAAAGTTGTTCTCTTGCATCCGTATTCTCACTAAGACATGAAAATTCTCTCTCTCTCTCTCTCTCTCTCTCTCTCTCTCTCTCTGTCTCTCTGTAATGCACATATGTCTTTTAAAGATGTAGAGTTGAGCACCCTTGAATCAGTGTGTTTGCAAAAGCAAGACAAAATGTATTTAGCATTTAAATTCACCATTGAAGTTTTGATTTATATTTATAGAACTGATGGCATGTTTTATCTTCTTAAACCTTAGAATACCTTCTGTTTGCATTTTGTAAAATGAGAACTAAATGCATGTTTCATCTATGTTCTGTTTCCTGTGATCTACATATTCTCATACTTTAACACAGAGAACAATAACATCCCAACTTATTTAGTGAAGTTTCATTTGTGCTTCACAATGAAAAATGAGAATTCCTGATTCTCTGGGGACCTTGCATAGGCTTTGTTCCTTACACAGCTGAGAGATGCAATGGATGCCAGATTCCATAGCTTCTTATCCCAGAACTATTCTATCCTATGCCTCCAAGCATGTAAATGCACCCTAACATGGTTGCATGTGACTATCCTTAAAGCTTGTCTTCTTAGGTAATATAAATAAACAGCTCTGCAAGAAATGTTTAAAAAGAATATTCACTGAAAATCATGAAATAGTGAGGTCCTGGAGATACATGTATGTAATACACCTATCTGTAGTAAAAATGTTTGTTCAGTTTGCAATCAGTAAGAATATGTGTCACTATCAAGGACTATAGGGACTAAAGAGGTATTCTTACTACTTGAATAATTTTAATTGAAATACATTCAAATAATTCCCTTGGCTATTGACTATATTATTAGAAAGCACCACACTTTCATATTTACACACACCATCTTACTTTCAATTTTAAAAAGTTATATTTGTACTTGAAATGATTATCAATTATACTCACAGTTATGATTTCACCAAACTGTAAACTTACTTTGAAGTAATTATTATAGATGTAAGAGAAGTCTTTATTGATGTTTTAAATGAGACCAATAAAAAAAATATAACCCAATGTATGAACTAGTTTTATTCTTTATTTTTATTGGGTATATTATGTATTTACATTTCAAATCTTATTTCCTTTCCTGGTTTCCCCTCTGGAACCACCCTAACCCATTCTCCCTCCCCCTGCTTCTATGAGGGTGCTCCTCCACTCACCCACACACCCACTCCCACTTCACTGCCCTGGCATTCCTCTACACTGGGGAATCCAGCCTTCACAGGACCAAGGACCTCTCTTCCTATTGATGACAGACAATGCCATCCTCTGCTACATACATATGTGACTGGAGCCATGGGTTCCTCCATGTGTACTCTTTGGTTGGTGGTTTTTGTCCATGAGAGCTATGAGGGATCTAGTTGGTTGATATTGTTGTTTATCCTATGGGGTTGCAAACCTCTTCAGCTCCTTCAGTCCTTTCTCTAATTCCACCATTGGGGTCCCCATGCTCAGTCCAATGGTTGGCTGTGACCATCTACCTCTGTCTTTGTCAAGCTCTGGCAGAGCCTCTCTGGAAACAGCTATAACAGGCTCTGGTCAGCAAGTACTTCTTGGCATCCAAAATAGTACATGGCTTTGGTGTCTGTTTAAGGGATGGATCCCCAGGTGGAGCAATCTCTGAATGACCTTTCCTTCAGTGTCTGCTCCATAATTTGTTCCTGTATTTCCTTTAGACAAGAGCCATTCTGGATTAAAAATTTGGAGATGAGTGGGTGACCTGATCCCCCAACTGGGAACCTTGCCTATGGATATGGTTTCTACAGGTTCTCCCTCTCTATTGTTGGGCATTTCAGCTAATCTCATCCCTTTTTGGTCCTGGGAGCCTCTTGCTTTCCTGGCATCTAGGACTTGCTGGTGACTACCCCCAGGTCCCCATTCCCCATTGCTGCACACCTCTGTTCAAATTCCTGACCCTCTGCATATCATCCCCATCTCCTCCCATACTTTATCCTGTCCCCTTTTCCCCCCTCTCTGCTTCTCTTCCTCTCAAGTCACTTCTTCCCTCTACTTCCTGTATTTTGTTTTCCCTTCTAAGAAGCATTGAGGCATCTACATTTTGATCTTCTTTCTTCTTGAGCTTCATATGGTCTGTGATTTGTATCTTGGGTATTCTGAGCTTTGGGGATAATTTCCACTTATTAGTGAATTCATGCCATGTGTGTTCTTTTGTGACTGGATTACCTCACTCAGGATAATATTTTCTAGTTTCATCCATTTGCTTCAGAATTTCATGAAGTCATTGTTTTTAATAGCTGAGTAATACTTCACTGTGTAAGTATACCACATTTTATGTATCCATTCCTCTATTGAGGGACATCTGGTTGTTTCCAGCTTCTGGCTATTATAAATACAGCTGCTATGAACATTGTGGAGCATGTGTCCTTGTTATATGCTGAAGCATCTTTTGGGTATATGCCCAAGAGTGGTATAGCTTGGTCCTCAGGTAGCATTATGTCCAGTTTTCTGAGGAACCTCCAGACTGATATCCATTGTACCAGCTTGCAATCTATTCTTATAAAAAGGAAAAACATTTGATATAAAGGCAAAAGGAAATAGAAAATATCGTCAAGATCATTTTACACTAGCTTCAAGACAAACTATCTATATCTTATCAACATGGCCATGAGAATGAATGGAAATATGCAACTGATGGGTTTCGTGAGGTTATGGGCATTACCAGGAAGTCAGAGACTTGAGATATGGAAGATGTCCAAGAATCAGTGAAGGTGACCTTAGCTCTGACTCACTACTTTGAGGATTTGGTACCTGAAGAGACCATCTCCTGTAGCCAAGAACCCCAGGGGAGTGATAGAAACACTAACCTATCAACTAAACTTTCAATCCCAAATTTATCTTGTCTTCAAGAAAAGCAGGCACAGGGAATGGAACAGACAATATCCAACGAATAACTGACCCAGCTTGAGACCCATCATATGGGCAAGCACAAATCCTTAACACTATTAATGATACTCTGTTATGTGTGCATAGGGGAACATGGTGACCTCTGAAAGACTCCACCAAATAGATGCAGACACCCATAGTCAAACAGTGTATAGAGCTTGGGAACTCTTATGAAAGAATAAGAGGAAGGATTAGCAGCACTGAAGGGGATAAGAACTCCGTAGAAAGACCAATAGAATCAACTAACTCGAACCCTTGCGAGTCTCAGAATCTGAACCGCTAACTAAAGAACATACACAGGCTTGGCCTAGCCTTCACCACACATATCTCGCAGATGTACAGCTTGGTCTTCATGTGGGTCCCGAAAAACTAGAGCAGGGACTATCCCAAAAGTTGTTGCCTATATGTGAGATATGTTCTTCTCTCTGGGCTGCCTTGTCTAGCCTCAGAAAATGCCTAGCTTCACAAAGAATTGAGTGCCATTGTGGGAGGATACCCAGGGGGCCTCGTCCTCTTAAAGGTGAAGAAGACAGGAGAAGGATATAGGAAGAGGTGACTGGGATGGGGGCAGTGAGCTGGATATAAAGTGAATAAGGAATAAGTTACAACAAGACAAAACAAAAAACAGACAAAAAGAATAAATATTAGCACCAGAAGAAAAAAGAGGAAATGAAGGACTTTCAGTAGCCATAATCCAGAATCTCATTATTTTTTCATACCTGACATGGTTTATGTCTCTTACAAACAATTATTAAAGTTTAGCTGAAGTCTAAACTAAAGAAAATTTAGTTCCCTTAGGTAACATTTTCAGTCTCTGACTCCTGTCCTTGCTAGGTATCACACATCAGGAATAAACCTTACCAGTGCCTCATTGGTCCATAATCTTAATGTGCTAACCAGTACATGCCCTTACATGTGGAGCCATTTTGAGGTCCTTGAGTCATTATTTTATTTATTTATTTATTTATTTATTTACTTACTTACTTACGCATTTATTTATTCAGAGACAATAAGTCTATCACTTTGATTATTCCTTCCAATTGAATTTCTCATTTTCTGAAGTGATACAGTAAATAAATTGTTACTAATGCTCTTGATTTCTAAACAACTCTAAACAATATCTATTTGATCCAAAATATAATTTTACTTTTCACTCTAAGAATGTTCAAAGAATAGTAATGAATATTGATAAAGCAAATGGGTAATTATTTTCTTTCTGCCCAACTTTGCATATTGTGCTGTTAATTTATAATTTGTGTTTACACAGGAAACATCCTTCTAGTATTAAGCCAAGTATATTTAACTTAATCTCAACCATTCATGGATAGAGTGCAAGTACTTCCTAATAAAAGGACAAGAAATGCTCTCACCTCTGGGGACAACAAAGACTATTAAATCAGGCAGAAAAACTTTGAGACTTTCTGTAAAATATGCAAACATAGGCGCTATCTTTATGTAAGCAGTAAAATATTATCATATTGACTAGTACAACTCAGTAGAGATATATATGAAAACAATATTGCTAAAAGGATATTATGAGTATATTTTAAGTATAAGGACAATATATTATACAACAGTATAGTTTTGGGTAGAAAAAAATATACAAATACACACACACACACACACACACACACACAGTTACACAGTTATTTCAACCTTGGTAGGTTGATATAAATATTCAGTAGAGTGAGTTGGCTAAAAAGGCTAATTAAAGATCAAACTCAGAGTTTTTCTGATTTTTCATCTAAGAAAGAACTGAAAAAGAAATTAAAGAAATTTCTTGATGTAAACCTTTGGCCTCCAGGTACACATGTACCAAACATTTAGAAGCATGCATGCATATGTGTAAAAACACCACCTTCTCACATATCTGAAGATGGAAGCAACATTATCTGTTACCTTAAAATTAAAGGTGTGGATAAACGGCTCATCTTTCATGTAACAATGTTTAGATCTTCACTAAACATAATTTTTTACTACTTCTACAAATTTATTTCCACTGTTTTTAATGTAGCTTGAAGACATACTTTTTGCACAATTTGTAAAACTGTCCCGATACAATAGCTTTGTGATCATTTTCTTGTTCTCTGAATTGATCCTAGTCAAAGTCATTCTGACATCCTTCACTGTGACCTTAATATTTCCCCTTTTATATGCCCAAATTGACTCTCTGTAACACTTATTTTAAAAACCTTTCATGAAACTTCTTAATGTAGAGATCCCTCTTCCTTCCTCCAAAGCTTTACTCTGTTTTTACATAATTCATATGGCTCTTCATCTGTACAGCTTTGCAATATACTTATATGTCATTTCTGTCTTTCATTTACAAATGTTAATGGAGAAACCAAGTTTCTACTTTCAATGATCATATGTCATCCATATATAGCATATAACTGAATTATGTGCTTATTAAAATACACAAAAATGATACATGCTTGAAAATCATGGAGTTTTGTAATGTTTTCCTTATGGTTCAATTGTGATAAAACACTGTGACCAAAGCAATGTGGGGTACAATGAATACATTTCACTTTATAACTCTCAGATCACACTATGTAACTATGGGATTCAGGAGAGGAACTCAACCAAGGCAACATCTGAAGCAGAAGCCAGGATGAAGTGTGGCTTACTGGCTTGCTCTCCATGTTTTGCTCAACCTGCTTCTTTATTTCATTTGGGACTACTTAACCAGGAGTAGCACTGCCACATCTGGCCCACTTTCAGGATGAATAATCAAGGAAATGGACTACTTGCTTTCCCACAGGTCAATTTTGGCAGTGTATTTCCTCAAATGACGTTCCTTCTTTCCAAATGATTTCAGTCTATGTCAATATTACAAAGCTAGTGTTTGCCAACAAGATTTAAACACTTCCAGCTTGACACACAAACACAGCATTATTTAACTATAATCATTTCCTTTCTCATTTATCTTCAAAAAGGTAATTAGTAATACATGTAAAACCTTCCACATTTAAAAGTCCTACTTGGAGGAGATGTAGATATGGGAAAGAGGGGAAGTGGCTTGGGGGAGAGGAGGACTTGGAGGGAATACTGTGTTTTGGATATAATTTATGAGAAAAGAATAAAATAGACAAACAAACAATAGGCCTTTAAAATATAAACTAATTTAAAATTCCATTTCTTTAGAATATCCAGAATCTTTTTCAAAGAACAATGCATTTGAAATTACTACTTTGAAATTTCTCAAATATTTTTATATAATCAAAAATTAAGCATTGTCTTACCCTAAGAGGTAAGACACACAAACAGTCAAATCAGACTGAACCATAACCAAAGTCCAAAAGAGTAAAAGCTCAGTGCCTGGCTTCAGAACTCATGATCTTTCGGGTACCAAAGGAACTGCCATGGCATATGGATGTGTCTTGTTGCTCATGCCAACTCCATCTCCGAAGTTACTGCTGACCTTGGCTATTATCTCATGGTCACAGCACTCCCAATATGGATGATTCATTTCTGAATCTAAGGGGGAACTCTGAACAATAGCTTTTGGTAGGCACCCCTTCAGGGTCTCTAGTCTTCCACATGTTGACAATTTTCTTTTTTTTTTTTAATTAGATATTTTCTTTATTTACATGTAAATTTCTCCTTTCCCAGTTTCCCCTCCAAAAAACAAACAAACAAGCAAACAGACAAAAACAACACGAACAAACCCCTGTTGCCTCCCCTCTCCCCATGTCTGTCACCCCACCCTTTCCCACTTATTGGACCTGGCATCCCCCTACACTGGGGCACAGAACCTTCACAAGGCCGAGGTCCTTTCCTCCTATTGATGATCTAATTTGCAATCCTCTACTATACACATGCTGCCAGAACATTCAGTCCCACCATGTATAGTCCTTGATTGGTGGTTGGGTCCCTGGGAGCTCTGAGAGTACTAGTTAGTTCATATTGTTGTTTGTCCTAAGGGGCTGCAAACCCTTCAGCTTCAATACCTCTCTGTAAACCTTTCAATTCTGCAACACAACTGTTGTTTCAGTTCCTTCCACTGGCCTCTCACAGGGCCAGCCTCAGCTGTTTTCCATCCATGCCTTCAACACCAGTTCCACCTTGAGATTCTAAGTTATTATGAAGTTCAGCTGCCAGCACAAGGCATAGCTCTGGTACATCTGGATCACAGCTTCATTGTACTGATGTGATGAAACACATAACATTAATAGGACATAAAATGTTTTATGATAACCAAACCACCTAAAAGTAATGTTCATTAATTTTTGATAGATTAATTTCTATGAATTTGATTTTAGAAATTTTCTCCTCACAGTCCCTCCCACACCACCTTCCCCATTTTCCACCCTTGCCCCATGCTCACCACATCCACTCCTCCTCCTTTCATTTCACAAAAGAGGAGGCCTCCCATGGAAATCCTTCCAACGTGGCAGATTTAATTTGCTGTAAGACTAGGACCCTCCTGTCCTATTAAGGATAGACAAGGCAACCCAGTAAAATGAAAGGTTCCTAAAAGTGGACAACAGAAGTCAGGAACAGCCCTTGTTCCCATTTCTCAAAGTCTCATAAAAAGACCAAACCACACAACTGTATCATATATACAGAGGTTCTAGGTCAGTTCCATGTAGGTTCTTTTTTTCCCCTTTTTCCTTTATTGAATATTTTATCTATTTACACCTAAAATGTTATCTCCCTTCCCGGGCCTCTTCCCCAAGTCCCCCATCCAATCACCCTCCGCCTGCCTCCACAGGGGTGCTCCCCTCTTCACCAACTCCTGCCTCCCTGTCCCTGCATTCCCCTACAGTGGGGCATCGAGACCCCATAGGACCAAGGGACTCTCCCTCCACCCTTGCCCCACAAGGCCATCCTCTGCCATATACGCAGCCAAAGCCCGTGGGTCGTTCCATGTGCACTCCTTGGTCAATGGCCTAGTCCCAAGGAGCTCTGCAGGGTCTGGACAGCTTACACTGCTGTTCTTCCAGTGGGGCTACAACGCCCGCCCCCCAACACACACAACTTCCCCAGTCTTTTCTCCAACTCTTCCATTGGGGACCCTGTGCTCAGTCTAATGGTTGTCTGTGAGCATACTGTCTCTGCATTCATTAAGTTCTTGCAGAGCCTCTTAGGAGACAGCCACACCAGGGTCCTGTCAGCAAGCACTCCCCAACACCCAGCACCCACAACAGTGCATGGGATTGGTGTCTGTCTATGAGACCGATTCCCAGGTGTGGCAGTCTCTGAATGGCCCTTCCCCCCACTCCAGTCTCTACTCCACATCTTGTCTCCTCATTTCCTCCTGTCAGTATTTTGTTCCCCCCTTATAAGAAGGACTGAAGCATCTACACTTTGGTCTTCCTTCTTCTTGAGCTTCATGTGGTCTGTGAGTTGTATCTTGGGTATTCTGAGCTTTGGGCTAATACCCACTAATTAGTGAGTGCATACCATGTGTTTTTTTTTGTGACTGGGTTACCTCACTCAGGATAATATTTTCTAGTTCTATCCATTTGGTTCAGAATTTCATGAAGTCATTGTTTTTGATAGCTGAGTAGTAGTCCATTGTGTAAATGTACCACATTTTCTTTATCTATTCCTCAATTGAGGGACATCTGGCTATTTGTTTCCACTTTCTGGCTATTGTAAGTAATGCTGCTATGAACATAGTGGAGCATGTGTCCTTGTTATATGTTTGAGCATCTTTTCGGTATATGCCTAGGGGTGGTATAGCTTGGTCCTCCGGTAGCACTATGTCCAGTTTTCTGAGGTACCTCCAGACTTATTACTAGAGTAGTTGTACCAGCTTGTAATCCCACCAACAATGGAAGAGTGTTCCTCTTTCTCTACATCCTCGCCAGCATCTGCTATCTCCTAAATTTTTGATCTTAGAAATTCTGACTGGTGTGAGAAGGAATCTCATGGTTGTATTCTTTTGCATTTCCCTGATAACAAAGGAATGCTGAACATTTCTTTAGCCTTTTCTCAGCCATTTGAGTTTACTCAGTTGAGAGTTCTTTGTTTATTCTGTACAGCATTTTAATAGGGTTATTTGGTTATCAGGAGTCTAACTTCTTGAGTTCTTTGTATAAATTGGATATTAGTCCTCTATCAGATATAGGATTGTTAAAGTTCTTTTCCCAATCTTTTGGTTGCCATTTTGTCCTATTGACAGTGCCCTTTTCCTTACAGAAGTTTTGCAGTTTTATGAGGTCCCATTTGTCAATACTTGATCTTAGAACATAAGCCATTTGTCTTTTTCCCCCTGTACCCATGTGTTTGAGTCTCTTACTTTACCTCAATTCTATTGCTTGCATTTTCATTATTATCATGTCTTCAATCCCAGCTGACCATAGATTCTTAGTTCAAAATACCAAGCATGCCTTATAAAATCACTTTAAGGGACTCTCAAGCATTCTTCTGAAACTTCACAATCTGTACTACTCTCAGCATTATTTTCTTAGTTCTCACAAGAGACCACTAGGCTTCGAACACTCTGAGGCTTTTCATATCCTAAGTTCCTTATTCTTTCAAATGCTCCCCAAATCAACAGTCATCTGTGTCATAGTGATTCCACAATTTTGGTACCAATGTCTTTCTTCATACAATTCCTCATGCTGTGGTGTCTCCAAGTATAAAATCATTCCCTTGCTACTTTATAACTCTGATTTTTCTACTGCTATCAATTGCAATGTAAATATCTGATATGCAGGATATCTGATATGTGACTCCAAAGAGGTTGTGACCCACTGGTTGGCACCCATTTAATTAAGTGGTTTATTTTAACTTTAAAACAATTTTTGTGGTTATAATTTAATAATATCACTCTTTTCTTTTTCCCCTTGGAAACACTCAACATATACCATTGCCTATTTTTCTTCATATTGATGGCTTCTTTTATTCATTAATTGTTATCACATGCACTTGAATATATTCATATTTGTATAACCATATATTCATACATATAACCTAATCAGTCTATATAATGTTACTGGCATGTAACATTTGCTTTCAGTTCCATTTTGCATTGAACAATTAATTGGTAGGTACTTCCTTGAAAAAGCCAAACTCCCCCACTCTTAGCTTTCTTTAGTTGTCTATAGTTCATTAAAGGCTTAAGCCCTTGTAGACATTCTCATTACTTTTGAATACTTACTGTGTTGTCCTTACTTAGCAGAGATTTGGATAGTCATATTAGTGAGACTTTATGTGTGTAGGTTTGACATTACTGGGAAACAAAATCTCACAGCCAACTACCTGATAATCTGGTTCTTACAGTCTTCCTATCCTGTCTTTCACAATGTTTTGTGAGACTTGTGCTCTCCATTTTGATTGCTTGTGGTTTTCTGTAGTGGTCTGCATTTGTTTTCTGCAAAGGAAGTTTCCATGATGAGGAGTGAAGACTACACTTATCTGTCAGTATAAGAGCAGACATTCATATAAAATTCTAGGAAATATGCTGATTTAGTTACTCATTGGTTGTAGATTCTCCTTTAATAGCCATGACTTCACTACTGCTGAGTGATTGTTTTCCAGTAACAATCATGTTTTCCCTCTAATTGAGCATATTGTACAACATATTTAGTAAATTAAATTCTAAACTACATTTGAAATTCAAAATTCTTGAAAATGAACTTAGATTTCTTTATCTGAGACATCTCCAAATACAGTTTTCCTTTCTATAATTGTCAATATTTAGTTGACACAATATACTGCACACTCTTTGGTTGTTGGGAATGCCAATTATTTAAAAAGAGTAAAATGCCAAAGGACCAAACACTTATATTGAATTGATTCCCATGTTGAAAACCAAATATAAGGCAAACTTAGCACAGGGAATACAAGTTAGAGGTCAAGTTCATAAACAAAAGGCATGTGGAGACCTAGAAGCCATTTCCCTTTGACTTCTCTAATGTAGGGGTTTGATCTTACAGCTACTGCTCTTTAGATTATATAATTATACTCTTCAGAGGAGAGACCTTCCCCTTAGTATGTATGTATATAAGGCCATCTAGAAGCTAGCTAGCTCCAGGAACTTCAGCCTGCTCCTGCTACTTTCTTGGGAGTTAATGAAGTATCAAAGCAAAGCAAGAAGACCTCCACTTATTGGGTGACACAGTCTTTTATATGAAATATTAAAATACAGTTAGCAGTAGGGTTTTTTCCTATTTACTTAAAATATGTTTTTTTTTTTTAAATTAGGTATTTTCTTTATTTACATGTAAATTTCTCCTTTCTCAGTTTCCACTGTATGGTTTTAACTCCTTTGTCAAAAGTGACCATAGGTGAGTGGGTTCATTTCTGGGTCTTCAATTCTGTTCCATTGATCTACCTGCCTGTCACTGTACCAATATCATGCAGTTTTTATCACAATTGCTCTGTAGTACAGCTTAAGGTCCGGGATTGTGATTCCATCAGAGGTTCCTTTAATGTTGAGAATAGTTTTGGCTATCCTGGGTCTTTTGTTGTTCCAGATGAATTTGCAAATTGCTCTTTCTAAGTCTGTGAAGAATTGAGTTG
Source organism: Montemys delectorum (assembly GCA_019843815.1). Lineage (NCBI taxonomy): Eukaryota > Metazoa > Chordata > Mammalia > Rodentia > Muridae > Montemys > Montemys delectorum. Next base: position 26,187 of record JADRCD010196333.1, on the reverse strand, counting down.
GAATTTTGATGGGGATTGCATTGAATCTGTAGATTGCCTTCGGTAAGATGGCCATTTTTACTATATTAATCCTGCCAATCCATGAGCATGGGAGATCTTTCCATCATCTGAGATCTTCTTCAATTCCCTTCTTCAGAGACTTGAAGTTCTTGTCAAACAGATTTTTACTTGCTTAGTTAGAGTTACACTGAGGTATTTTATATTATTTGTAACTATTGTGAAGGGTGTTGGTTCCCTAATTTCTTTCTCCGCCTGTTTATCTTTTGTGTATAGGAAGGCTTCTTATTTTGCTTGAGTTTGTCTATGACCATGCCACCCTGAACGCACCCGATCTCATCTGATCTCAGAAGCTAAGCAGGGTCGGGCCTGGTTAGTACTTGGATGGGAGAGAGCAGTAGGGTTTTAAAGGTGGAGAAAGCAAAAACCAAGAGGGAGTAGCAGGTAGACTTTAAAATAATCTCTTGCAGAATAAGCCACATACTTAAAGAGTATTTCTGCTACTATTTTAAGCAGTGGAAAATTTACAGAATATACATTACTGGAGAGGATAACTGGGAAATGCAAACATTATGTTAAATTAACTTTCAACGGTGTGAATCTTCAAATGCTGGATAAATTACATAGAACAGTGTCAAAAATTTTAAATATAAATTGTAGCCAGAATTACTTTTCATTCAGTTGTCATGCAAGTTGATAAAGCTAGTGGTTATCCTTTGTTATAAACCAAAAAACCATTGATATTAAGGGTATTATTATGACATTACTGATATCTTAATTTTTTTCTGATATAGTGTAAATATTTTAAACAAACAATAGGATAGACAATTCAAATTATCCACAGTACAATGTCAAGTTGATATTCACATGCACTTTCTTAAGAGTTAAATTGTTTTTGCCACAGGACTACATGAACTCTAGTGTGCACTTGCACATCCCACAATCTTCTCAAAGGGCTTTGCATCTCCATCTAATCAGGGAGAGTGATAACAGAAATCATCTTTGACTTTCGCCCTTTTCAGTCAGGCAAAATCTTCTGCTATCCTTGGGACAACTTTATAATGCGGAGGTGGCAAATATAATAGGTTGTAGATCACTCATCACAGTGATAAATGGAGTTACTCCTACAATCCGCCAAGGCCTCGAGGCCTTCTCTAGAAATGTGCATTATGTCAAGTGCAGTTATAGAACTAACAGTCTAGAATACACTTTTGCCCTAGGTCATCGGAGATAAGAAAGAGAAAGACAGGCTGAAATAAAGGGACAAACACGTGAGTGGTCTCCTTTGTCATTTTTATCAAAGCACTGCTAATTACTCTTTTCAAACCTTTAAAAGCACCAAATTTTAATATCTAGTAAATTTGGGGGAGAAACACTATCAGGAACTTCTCTCTGGAACAAAACAATGATGTTCATTCCTCCACATGTCCAAATTAAAGGTCTACTGAAACCAAAATGAAAGTACAGAAGAAAAAAAGATACTAAAATCACATTCTAGGGGGTCAATGTACTCCACAGTCCTTGCTGGGCTGTCTAATTGTCCTTCGGCTGACTTTTAAAAATTAACATCCTAACTCATCAAAATATACATTTTTCTCATTGACTTTTTAAAATTAAAAATAATAATTAAAAATAAAAACCATGTGAAGGAAGTCATGAACTCATTTGATGGCATATATGGCATATAGAGGTCAGGGAGGTGGCTTGCAGCACACATCATTCAGGGGATGCTCATCTTTAAGGCTTAGCTTTCTTCCAAACAGTGTAAAATGCCCACAATTTCAAGTATGAAGGGACACAGACAATCTCTTTTGAGAATTCCACGGGACAATAAGCCGCCCCAGCTGTTCTTCATAGAGCCACAGGGCTTCAGTCAAGTTGACACAGTTCCCCTGTGGGAAGTATTTTCCATCCTGTTTCAGAACCTACATTGACAGGTCGAGAATCAGTCGGAGGAACGCCCATATAGAATCTTCTTCTGCAGATGTAGAGATAGGAACAGCTGTCAAATCATTAATCACATAATCAAATCCTCTCCCTCTTTGGCATATCTCTTCAGTACCAGGATACAATCTTCTGTAAGAACCTGATAGCAGTCTCCTTTAAGATTGTCTAAGACATCTCCACATGTTCTCCGCATGTATTTCTTACATCCATCAATTACCATTTGGTCAGTCTCTACCATAGTGACCATCTTTGGTTTCAGTTTGACAATTTCACATAATATGCCACCATTGCCACCTCCCAGAATCAGTATATCTTTTCCAGTGTAGTCTTCTTTACCACTGCCCATGATGGCACAGGTATATGCCAAATCATTCTCTGCCAAATTAAAATCCCCACTGAGGATAAGAATATTTCCAAACTGTTGTTTGAGTGTAGAATTTTAATGTTCTGATAAAGTGAATCTTCATCATATACCACTTCATCTACGTCATACTCAACCAGGCGCCCATATGCAGTAGGCCAGTCTCTGTCAACGGCCCCTCCTCGAACTATGCGTGGTAATCGCTTCACTGGCCCAGTACTGTCTTGACTCAAGTCTTTCATGTTTTCTTCTATTTTGTTCAAACGGCTATCAGTTTCTTGTTTGCCTTGCACATCACTGTCGTAACTCTGAGGGTCCAGTAACACCAATCCATGTGGATAAATTTTCAAATTGACAAAGCTGCCATTCTTGTTAGTGTAAGTTGCTAAATATCCATGGTCCTGCTAGGTGTGCACTGACTGTGTCATCCCCTGCTCCTGAAAAATGGCCTCATCATCAGCTTTGGCGAGCGTGCTGTGTCTTGCTGCTGCTCATCATCAGCTTTGGCGAGCGTGCTGTGTCTTGCTGCTGCCATAGTGTGGAGAGGCCCAGAGCCATTCCTGGGGAGGCGACCGCGGGAGACTGAGGGACAGCATGGGCTGCGGCCAGCAGGGAGTGCCGATATCTTAGTTATGAATGAACAATCTAGTTTTCTCGTTTAAATTTCAAAAATTTATGAAGATGTACCATTTAGAGCACTATTTACCGTCTGTTTTTTTTCCCCTATTTTTACAAATTACTAGGCATGGTTTTCTCGATTATTTGTCTCTCCTCCCACCTCAGGAAAAGATACATTTTCATCTAACTGAGGATGTTCTATTCATTTTTAGCATAATTTACGCAGCTATGGAAAGATTGACATTCACATGCCAAGCTGAAAATACCTTTTAAATTAAAACAAAGTTTTAAAATCAGTGGCTACAGCTTAATTGACTTGTTTCATGCAGTAGATAAGACAGTTTCTCTTTCTTGCTCTCTATCTCTAAATCATGGAAAGTTCCCAGATCAGTACTGCTTGGGTCTTCCTCTGTGCACACATGTCAGTGGGGATGATTCTCAAGACTCACCCCCAAAGGACGTTTCTTTGTTCAGATGTGTCCTTAAGGTTCCCTGTCTACCCTTTTCTCTCCCTTCCCTGTTATCCTAAAAAACAGTGCAAGAAACCTGTAAAAGTGCTAGTGTTAAAAAGCCAAGGGCTATTCTATGAGTTACAAATCCTTGTACAATATGGTCCTAGCATGTTTCTGAGATCATCTACTACATTGCCACACATCATGCTCTCTATTATAAAACCATCTGAGCTTCCATGGGTCTCTCAGTCTTTGACAAAAGGACAGTCTGATGTTAGTCCCTCTAGTCTGCATTTACTTTTCTTCTTTATTTTTCCATATGCATTAATAGGTATAGGATTTAAATATTGTTGAATTAATGTAACTCAATGTTGAAATTATAAAAATTTAAATCTAAATATGATATATATTTATATATATAATAAATAATATAATATAAATAATAATATATATAATGTAATAATATAAAATGAAGAGATATTGAAATTAAAAGAAAATTAGAAAAAGGACTTTATACAAACACATAAAATAAACATATGAAAGTATAACTGTAAGTATTTGCATATATGAATTAATATATTTAGATGCATCTCTTTTGGTCTCCAAATGAAAGTAGTCTTGTATTTATTGCAGTTTATGTCATTTTATTTCCACAACAAAATTATTCTCAGATAAAAACAGTATCTCAGTTAGTAGATATTCAAAGTTTACAGAATTCATGTTTTTAGACTTTGAGGAGAATGTTTTGTTAAGTATGTGAAATTTACAGTTATTTTAAAATTAGTCAGTAAGATAACATCATATTATGCTCTCTTAAAAACATATAAATATTATTCATCTCTTTTTGCTAAAAATATTAGAAAATACAATTTTGGAAATAGTACTTCCAAAATTCTTCTATAAAAATCAATGCCTTTATATATGCAGGATGCAAGGACAACATATAACCCATCAAAGACGACAGTTACTCTAGTGGCTGACCCAGGGGCTTCAGCAGAAGGCTGTTGTTATTCCATAGACTTAGCATTTCACATAATACAAAAATCATGAGAAAAGTTTAAGTTAAAAATATCATTTATAATATGCAGGAGAAATAATTTTTCTTTCCCTTAATCATTTACGAAATAATAGCCTCCAACAATGACCTTTTGTTGTTTATTCTTTATGTCTGTGTAGAAATGGTTTAGGAAACACTGACAAAGAAGAATTCTGAAAAGGTCAGTGAGGCACACCAACACCATTGCTGCAGAATTAGCAGAAGGGTCACACTGCATCTTGTTGACACACCGTGGCTACTAGTTGGTAATTACAGCCTAACAAGATTAGAAAGTGATTTAAAAATTTTTCATTGAAGACACAATAGATCATTTTGCTCTGTTAACCTGACTGCATTAAATAAAGGCTGACAATGGTCTGATGCTACATAGATGTTAACGGCTACAAAAACAGGAGTGAAAAATCACACTAATTAAATAATAAATGGTGGGATACAAGTTTCTAAATGATTTTGGCTCAGACATAAATGCCATGAGATTTTCATCATGAACCCAAAGAATAATCTTTCAGGAATTTTTGTTTTGAAATTAAGATCATATATATTATCATGCATATACAATACACACACACATATACATTATATATATATACACATATACATATACATGTATATATATATATATGTATATGTATATGACCAGGACTAGGGATATAGTTGGTAAATGGATGGCTTAGCATTCACAGAAACATGAGCTTGGACATCCCATAAAACAGTGTGAAGTGGCACAGGCTTCTAATCTTTACAAGAGAATCAAGTGATCAACTCATCCTCAGGTACGTGGTGAGAAGACTAGCTCAATTGTGTACAGTCCTGTTGGTGTGATTGAAACAAGAAAATGAAAACAAACAACAAAAAGTGATAATAGATCAAAGGAAGGAGCAATGGAAGTAAACTGATTTGCTATGATCACATCTTAGATGTGAGATCAATAGCAAATGTAAAACATAGCAAAAAGTACTCAGTTACTCCCATAAGATTCATGTCAAATGGTTGGCATATCCTGCCATGCCATTTGTTATTGTAGCTTTCATGGTTCAGTTAGGTAACTTGATTGGGTTTACCTTCTAGCAGTGTATACTCCCTTGACCAGCACTATGAATCTAGTCACTAAGGATGAACATTCCAGCTTCCTGGTCTGACTCAAGTATGTAGTATGGAAGTTTATATTCAAGTTCTGGTTTCTGACAATAGTGATAACAACAAGATATAACACTTAAGGGAGTCTGAGGGAAACTCCTGATGAACAATCCAAGGAGCAAGGATCGATTAGCCAAACTAAAGATAACTGGGATTTACCAAGACTGTAAACTTCTTGAGCAAACATATAATTTGATGTGCCTTCATTACCATATATGGTAATCATATGCAACAAAGATTTATGATTTTTATTAGATATTTTCTTTATTTACATTTCAAATGATATCTCCTTTCCCAGTTTCCTCTCCGAAAAAAAACACCCTGTTCTCTCCCCACAACCCTGCTCACCAACCCACCCTCTCCTGCTTCCTGGCTCTGGCATTCCACTAAGCTGGGATATAGAACCTTCACAGGACCAAGTGCCTCTCCTCCTGTTGATGATCAACTAGGCCATCCTCTGCTGCATATGCAGCTGGAGTCATGAGCCCCACCATGTGTACTCTTTGTTTGGTAGTTTAGTCCCTGGGAGCTCTGAGGGTACTAGTTAGTTCATATTGTTGTTTGTCCTAAGGGGCTGCAAAATCCTTCAGCACCTTGGGACCTTTCTCTAGCTCCTTCAATGGGAAGCCTGTGCTCCGTCCAATGGATGGCTGTGAGCCTCTACTTCTGTATTAGTAGGACACTGTCAGAGCCTCTTAGGAGACAGCTATATCAGGTTCCTGTCAGCCAGTACTTGTTGGCATCCACATTAGTGTCTGGGTTTGGTGATTGAATATTAGAAGGATTTCCAGGAGGAGCAGTTGCTAGATTGTCCTACCTTCAGTGTCTGCTCCATACCTTGTCTCTGCAAATACTTCCATGGGTATCTTGTTCCCCCTTCTGAGAAGGATTGAAGTATCCACACTTTGGTCTTCCTTCTTCTTGAGTTTCTTGTGGTTTGTGGATTGTATTTTGGGTATTCCCAGCTTCTGGGCTAATGTCTATTTATCAGTGAGTGCATACCATGTGTGTTCTTTTGTGATTGGGTTACCTCACTCAGGATGATATTTTCCAGATTCATCCATTTCTCTAAGAATTTAATAAATTCATTGTTTTTAATAGATGAATAATATTCCATTGTGTAAATGTACCACATTTTCTGCATCCATTCCTCTGTTGAGGGACATCTGGGTTGTTTTCAGTTTCTAGATATTATAAATAAGGCTGCTATGAACATAGTGGAGCATGTGTCCTTATTACATGTTGGAGAATCTTCTGGGTATATGCCCAGGAGTGGTATATCTGGGTCCTCTGGTAGTACTACGTCCAATTTCCGGAAGAACCGCAAAACTTATTTCCAGAATAGTTGTACCAGCTTGCAATCCCACCAGCAGTGAAGGAGTATTCCTCTTTCTCCACAACCTCGCCAGCATCTGCTGTCACTTGAGCTTTTGGTCTTAGCCTTTCTGACTGGTGTGAGGTGGAATCTCAGGATTGTTTTGATTTGCATTTCCTTGATGACTAAGGATGTTGAACATTTCTTTAAGTGCTTTTCAGCCATTCAGTATTCATCAGTTGAGAATTCTTTGTTTAGCTCTGTACCCCATTTTTTAAATAGGGTTATTTGGTTCTCTGGAGTCTAATTTCTTGAGTTCTTTGTATATATTGGATATTAGCCATCTATCTGACAAAAGATTGGTAAAGATTTTTTTCCCAGTCTGTTGGTTGCCATTTTGTCCTATTGATAGTGTCCTTTGCCTTACAGAAGCTTTGCAATTTGATGAGGTCCAACTTGTCAATTCTTGATCTCAGAGCATAAGCTATTGGTGTTCTGTTCAGGAATTTTCCCCTGTGCCTATGTGCTCGAGGCTCTTCCCCACACTCTTTTTTAGTTCACATGGAACAGCAAACATAAAGCATTTTTCTGAGTAATGATTAGCAGTTAGTGTTACCACCTTGTGTGGCATATGTTTTCTTATCAAATTAAACTTTGGCTTGAATATTTATGTCACAAATTGTAAGTAAGTATCAGTATTTTTTATCAAATTTATGTTTAAAAGGCACAGAGTGCTTGTGAGAAGATTTTCCCTAGATTTTATCCAGCCATTTCTGTATAATGTTTTCGGTCATTGATTTAAAAATCGTTTTATATTTAACTTCCACATTGCCTTTTTCACTTATGTGATTAATTCTCACTTTAAAATATAGCACAAATGAATTAGAAAGGGGAAATTTAAAAATTAAATATTCATTTTCCTTCTACCATCTGTCTTGACTAAGCAACTCGTGTCTCTCTACAGTATTTCAGTCTTGTGAGTATACTTACATTCAGTGAGAAATAGGTTTTGGAAATATATTTGTTTATGTTACTTTAAATTATGTTATATTAATGAATATTTCATATAAGTTTTTATGACAAATACATCTTTATAATTGCAAAGTATTTAGATTAATCTAGGATTAGACTCATCCAGAGGTAATCACAATAACAAAGTACCTGTTTTAATTTTATATCCAACATTTCCTTAATGACTTGAAACCTACATTTTAGTTTTGATACAATGAAGACATTACTTTGTCTGATCATAGGTTTAAATCAAGACGTAGACTAAGATGGTTTCTTAGTGTGATCTAAGAATATGTGATCAAAGATAGTGTGATCTACGAAGCAAGTGAATAAAGTAATTTTGTGTCTCTTAAAGAGAAATTCTTAATTGCTGCTTCTTCTCATGTCAATAAATAGCTTCCCCCATCTTTATTCTATCTTCTCAGTTTCCAGTTCACTTGAGTTGAGCCTTTCTCTAGCTTCTGGGATCACCGTTCTAGGGAACACAAAATCATTTTGGAAAACATGGGCTAACTGTAACTAAAAGTCTTGTGTAAGTCTGAGACAAGGACTTCCTGCACAATTTCATTGAAATTGATACTTTTATATGAATGCTTTGTGGAATAAGTTCTAAGAGATGTAATGTAGTGTGCACAGACGTTGACAGACTCTCAACAAATACTAACAGTATTATTTTTCCAACTTCTGTTATGGCTATATAAACTATTTAATTTTCCTAGATAAGCTTTCTAGAATATTATTTGAAGTTTAAAAAATCTGTTAAATAATTTAAAAATATTTGCTTTTACTTATACACTTCCTTTTTAGATCAGAAAACAAATTTTAAGAACTTAATCCTACCTTAAAATACTTTACAAACAGCTGAGAGCAGTGGTATACACATTTAATCCAGGGATGCAGGAGACAGAGTTAGGGGATCTGGTATACATTGTGAGCTATAGGCCATCAGGGGCTACAAACATAACCCTTTCCTAAAATAACAGTAAACAAATTATTGGCTAATTATAAAAATTTACTCTAATTTTATTTATGCTCTATTAATTTTTATTAGTATTATACCAGTTCTAGTTATTTGTACTTTTCTAGAAATGTATATATTTTAATAATTTTATCCAACATGTAAGTATACTAACACAAAAATTCATAATAGCCTTAGTATTTTCATATGTGTATAAAAAAACCTATATAATCCCATTTTTCTTTTTTTAATTTAATATTTCTCTATGTGCTTTGTGCTTATTAGTTAAAACTTACAAGTCTTAAAATTTGGGAAATTCCTTTTAAAAAATTATCTATTTGTTGTATTTTTTTATTTTATTGCTACAGAAATTTAGAGGCCAAAATACTGAGTTTTTCTCTGAAATACCAAAAAAAGCCTATGGCCCAAAATTAAAAGAGCAAAAGTAATAATGAAAAACAAGAAGCATTTAAAAGGAAATGGCTGTAGAGGGAAGGCTCCATATCTTAGACCGTTTGAATTGTTCTGACCTGAGCTTTAAAAAACAGCTTGCTTGCTTACTTGCTTGTTTCCTTCCTTCCTTCCTTCCTTCCTTCCTTCCTTCCTTCCTTCCTTC
>JADRCD010196333.1:4951-16708 GCA_019843815.1 Montemys delectorum | reverse complement strand
TCCTTCCTTCCTTCCTTCCTTCCTTCCTTCCTTCCTTCCTTCCTTCCCTCCCTCCTTCCTTCCTTCCTTCCTTCCTTCCTTCCTTCCTTCCCTCCTTGCTTCCTTCCTTCCTTCCTTCCTTCCTTCCTTCCTTCCTTCCTTCCTTCCTTCTTTCCTTCCTTCCTTCCTTCATTCGTTCCTTCTTTCCTTCCTTTCTTCTTTCTCATTCTTTCTTCCTTCCTTTCTTTCTGCTTTCTTTCCATCCATCCATCCTTCCTTCTTTCCTTCCTTCATTTCCTTCTTTTCTTTCTTTATTAAACTAGAATCTGTATTTGCCTATATGTTTGTATGTGTACCACATATAGGCTTTGTGAAAAGAGAAACTAGAAAAGGATTTGAGATGTTATGGAATTGATGTTAAATTCTAGACATAATGTTAGTGCTGGGAACTGAATCTGGGTTCTCTGCAAGAGCAACAAGTGCACTACTGTGCCATTTCTCTAACCCCTTGACATACATGTTAGTTATAACTAGAAGAAATGGATAGTAGGATAGAAGTATACTGAATTAAGCTGTCTTGGTTAAGGGAGTAACTGGTTTGTATCATCTCAGTTCTGAATTTGCAACATTGTACAGAATATTTTTGTTGTTTGAGAGAACCGCTTAGTTCCCAGAGCATGGTTATTTTTGTTTGGTACACATGTACAAGCATGTGAGTGATTACATTCATGAGTATGTATATGATTATCATGGGGTTATCTGCAAACTTGTTTTGGTCCTAGAATCTATATGAATATAGTTTTAGAACAATGACTAGACCTATTCACATAACTTACCATGGTTCAGGGAAATATTATGTAAATTTACAGAAAATGGTGGATGCTCTCAGCCAACCATGGGACTAAGCACAGGGTCCCCAATGAAGGAGCTAGAGAAAGGACTCAATGAGCTGAAGGGGGTTTAGAGCCCCATAGGAGGAACAATAATATAAACCAACCAGTACCCCCAGAGCTCCCAGGGACTAAATCACCAACCAAAGAATACACATGGAGGGACCCATGCCTCCAGCTGCATATGTAGCAGAGGATGACTTTGTTGGACATCAATGGGAGGAGAGGCTCGTGGTCCTGTGAAGACTTGATTTCACAGTGTTGGGGAATGCCAGGGCAGGGAAGTAGGAGTGGGTGGGTTGGTGAGGGAGAGGGGGAATAAGATAGGGGGATTTCAGAAAGGAAACCAGGAAAGGGGATAACATTTGAAATGTAAATAAAAAAATATCTAATAAAAAAGAAAAAATAGAAAAATTATCAATAAAGTAACTAGGTTTGGGAAATACTAAAGTACATTAGCTGAATTGTCAGACATTGGTAAATAACTCTTGATTCTTTTTCATCAACTGGTGAATAATAATTATACTTCTTAAAAATTGTAGTGCTCTTATATAAATATATCATACTTTAAGTATTAATAGCCACATGGCTTTAAAAATTACCAAGCAGATACTAGGACATACTGTCACAATCAAGTTTTTCTGTTAATGCCTTAAATTCACTATCACTGTCATATAGAGAAAATTCTTAGCTGCTTGTACTCATCTGTCATTCAGCAAGCCAGTGTTTTCTTCACAGTAGTATGGTGATGGGAAGTCATTATGTACATGACACAAATTAATAGGATATAGAAAGGATGAAAGAGAAGAATTTTTATCCTGCCAGAAATAACATTCTCATAAAAGGGCGAGTGGAAACCTTGTAGGACTGTTTATCTTTAAAATCTTTTAGTCAGATTCCACCAGATTTAAGTTGCAAAATAGATGATTGAAAGATGAATGAAAATTCCTGTCATAGAACTCATTTTTCAAAAGAAACAAATAAAGAACATAATTTCTCTTACCCAACAGAAACATTTGGACAAAATGTAAATATCAGAAAACCTCATATCATTTCTTCAGCAAAGATGGAAGTGGTTACAATAAGACAAATCTAACTATTGCTTTGAGGTCTGAAAAAATCCAAAGCAAAGTAACAAACATGAAACTTTTAAAAATTACATTATATATAATGCAAATATGAATGTGTCTTCATATATGCATGCATGCACATACATCTATCCTTTTACATGTAAACACACGTTAATAAACTCTTTTTTTTTCAAATACTCGATCTGTAGTAGAACCCACATTATTAAACACCATCCATTAATGCATACTTGTCCATCGTGAGAATTATGAGGAATTTCAATTATGTTATATTCTATATTATAGGAAAAGATTGATGCATTTGTTTGTTTATTAAAGATAATATTCAAAGAAATGTGCTTCATTATGGCTTTATGGCATTTGCTATTTCCAATCTTACATTCTTCCTCTTTTTTCAAATTAATATATTTACTTCATCACCCTGCCTCCTCCTTTTTGCCTTTGCAGGGTTCTGCACATCCTCTCCCACTGAGATCAGACAAGATATCCCACTTAGGAGAACAGGATTCATAGGCAGGTAACAGCTTTAGGAATAGGTTTTGCCCTAATTGTTGGAGGACTCACATGATAACTGAGCTGCACATCAGTTACATATGTCTGGGAAGCCTAGATGAAACTCATGTATGGTCTTTGAGACTGAAAGGCCAAAAATTCATGTTATTTTACTTTATTGGTCTTCCTGTGGAATTCATATCCCCTTTGGGGACTTCATTTGTAGGGCAATGGGCTGTTCAGGCAACGTTGGCCCAGTTGAGTAATAGGCTTAGAACCCCTGAACACTCAGTGGGCAATTTCTGGGGACAGTAAGTGTTCGGCCAGAACTCCTGAGTCCTTGGCCCCTCTTTCAGTCATGACTTCTCACAGCTGCCCCTGCAGGAGATGTGTGCTCCCAGCATTCTAGCTGGACCCTATCCCCAATCATGTGACCACAGCCAGGCATGCTGTGCACCACAGATAGCCATGCCTCACACAATATAAGGGGTGGTCTGCCCCCTCCCCTTTCTCTTACTCTTTGTCCCTTCTCCTTGCCTTCTTCCTCTCTCTCCTGCTCTTTGTTCTTTTCTCTTGCCCTCTTCCTCTCTCTCTTGCTTTTTATTCTCCCTCTTGCCTTCTTGCTCTCTTGCTTCCTTTTTTCCTTCCCTCTCTCATCTTCTCTTCTTTCTCTCCTTTCTTTCTCTCTACATGACTGGCCTATTTTCTCTGTCGTATAATAAAATATCTATCTCACTTATGCATTGCCTCCTTTTTAACTAATGCACCGTGCAGCCCCAGGCCTCAGCAGCAGAGAACTCCAGGCATCAGCAGCAGATAGCTCCAGGCTGCAGGAGAGAGACTCAGGTACCACACTCATTCAGTCTCCTAACTTTCTCATAAGAGTCCCCAAGCTCCATCCAATGTTTTGCTATGGGTCTCTGTATCTGTTTTAGTCAGCTGCTGGATGAAACCTCTTAGAAGAGCTTTATGTTAGATTTATGTCTGTAAACATAAAAAAATATCATTAATTTTATCAGGAATGGGTCTTAAGTTGGGCTAGCTGTTGGTTGGCCAACCCTTTACTCTAATTCCATCTTTGCCCCTTGCATAACTTATAGACAGGACAAATTTGGGTCAAAATTTTGTGAGTAGGTTGGTGTCCTACAGGATGTGATCTCTTCAGGTTCCATATTCCTACTTCTATGAGTTTCAGCTAAGGTCATCCCCATAGACTCCTGGGAACCTCCCTTATCCCTGCTCTCTGTCATATCCTAGAGATTCCCTCTACTTTGGAAATGAATCTGGCATTCTCTCAGAGAACTTGGAATAGTACTACTTCAAGAACCAGCTAGTTGACTTGTACTGGAACTTGTACTGGCTGGTTTTGTGTGTGAACTTGACACAGACTAGAGTTATCACAGAGAAAGGAGATTCCTCATGATGTTTGTGCAGGAGTAGAAACCCTCACTAAAACAAACTGGTACCAGCATAATTGGGTATTCCCAACATGACCATGTTTTGGGAAGAACTGTGGAAGGACTTTCGAACTTCAGGGTTAAGTTTGGATGTTAAGAACTCTGTGGAATGATCTGTAAGTGGCTTGGAAGATAATGTTGAGGACAGTGCAGAAGGCCTGGCTTGTGAAATTTCAGAGGGAAATTTCTTATGATGACTGTTGCTGTTTTGATTGTGAAGATTCTATGATTTTGGTTAGCTGGGGCTGAAGAATCAGCTGGGATTAACAAGATACCATAACTACTAAAGTGAGACTTTGCATTACTGGGACTATTGATGCTTGTTAGCTGAGCTAAGAAATTAGCAGTGATTAAGAAGAGACCAGCATCGTTGAGGTTAAATCTTCTGAGAAATATTTTTTGAGAGCACAAAGAGGTTGTGTTCCAGAGATAGCAAAGTTTTTACATCATGCTGTAGCTGGATTTGGTAATGTGTAAGAGTCACCTAGGGAGAGGAAGGATGGGATAGAGGCTTTCTGAAGGGGAGACCTGGAAAGGGAAAAAACATTTGAATTGTAAATAAATAAAATATCCAAGGGGAAAAAATTAAAAAAAACACACAAAACAACAACAAAACCAAAAAAGAATAAATGTAGTAACCCATCTAATTTATCCCCCCCTAAAAAAAAGTAACTCAGGTGGTACTGGTTTTGAAGGCATGAAGAGGGTCATGAAGAGCAACTGAGGCTCAGCACTGTGAGAGACCATGGAAGGCCATTGGTGGAATCAAGCCAGTAAGTAACATCCCTCCATGGCCTCTGTATCATCTCCTGCTTCCTGATTTGCTTGAGTTCCAGTCCTCACTTCCTTTGGTGATGAACAGCAATGTGGAAGTATAAGCTGAATAAACCTTTTCATCATTAGCTTCCTAAGGGACCCAATCGCCAACCAAGGACTATACATGGTGGGACTGATTGTTTTGACAGTGTGTGTATAGTAGAGGATTGCAAAGCTGATCACCAATAGGAGGAGAGAACCTCGGCCTTGTGAAGGTTCTGTGCCCCAGTGAAGGGGAATGCCAGGGCCAATAAGGTGGCAGGCATGGGGAGGGGGGAGGCAACAGGGGTTGGTTCTTGCTGTTTTTGTTTGTTTGTTTGTTTTTTGGAGGGGAAACTGGGAAAGGAGAAATTTACATGTAAATAAAGAAAATACCTAATTTTAAAAAAAGAAGAAGAAGAAAATAGTGGTTAAGTGCAAAACAAAAACAAAAACAAAAACAAACAAACAAACAAAAACCCCAAACAAACAAACAAACACCCTGACTAAAACACAGCTCCTTGGTATATATGCCAATTTTTTTTCATAGTACAAGGACATATGCTCCATTCTGTTCATAGCAGCTGTGGTACAAACATGTCTATATTGTATATAGTGATCAGTAGACACAGAGATGTTTGTCTTTTATGTATGGGAACAATCTATGCTTAAGGAAAGAAAACTATTTTCTCATGAAATGATTAGACCTGGGCTGGCGAGATGGGTCAGTGGGTAAGAGCACTGACTGCTCTTCCAAAGGTCCTGAGTTCGGATCCCAGCAACGATATGGTGGTTCACAATCATCTGTAATGGGATCTGACACTCTCTTCTGGTGCGTCTGAAGCCAGCTACAGTGTATTACACCAGAGTGAGTGGTGCCAGAGCAAGTGGGCCATCCTGAGTTCAATTCCCAGCAGCCACATGATGGCTCACAGCCATCTGTACAACTACAGTGTACTCATACACATAAAAAAATAAATAATAAAATAAAATAAAAAATAAATTATTGGACTAAAAAAGATCTCTACTATTGCTCTTGATATTGGTGGACCCATTATATAATTGAGAGGGAGATTCAGAATCCATTTTTTTCTTTTGCATTAGCTAATTAATTACTTTGTTGTGGTGCTGTTAAGGGTAATTAGCATGGCTCCCCACATACTAAACAAGCTCTCTGTTACTGAATTATACCTCTATTCCATCCATTCTAATATATTTAGAATTGAAAAGTACTAATAAAAATAAAGGTTACTAATCATCTAAAAGTGATATTATTAGTTAATAACATGTTGGAATGTCTGTTTCCCACCTTCCTACCTTCATCTCATATTTTGATACTATTAAAATAACTTTTGTGATACTAACTAATGATTTGATTTGTCAATGAATACTAAAACAACCATCATAATTTAGGAGTTTAATCTTCTCTTCTTGAAAAATAATGTGGTAAATGACCATGCATGACAAAAAGTCCACTTGATTACCATCGAGAATGTTTTTTGCTCTTCACTATCTGAGCATCATGCTTTTTAACTCAAGGGCATTTATGCCCCAGATAACTACTGTTGTAATACTGTGCACATGGAAAGGAGAAAGGAAGAACCAGGAGAACCTCTCCACCCTGCTAAGTCACATTTCTTTGGAGAACTCTGCCTAAATGTTATAGAGTAGACTTCATGTTTTAAACTTTAAAGGTAGATAAAGAACATTTTAAACCAAGTACATGGTTAGCAAGAATGATTTGTAAATTTCTTAAAACTGAGCAATCAATAGCCTTCTGTCTGGAATTGAAAATTTTAACATGTAACAGAGAGAAAGAGGATGCAATTTCTTTTTCCTTTGACTTAGAGTTTCAATCTGCTTTCACTTTGAGTATCATTACTCAAGTAATTACAAATG
Organism: Montemys delectorum; assembly: GCA_019843815.1. Taxonomy (NCBI): domain Eukaryota; kingdom Metazoa; phylum Chordata; class Mammalia; order Rodentia; family Muridae; genus Montemys; species Montemys delectorum. Next base: position 10,108 of record JADRCD010196333.1, on the reverse strand, counting down.
TAAATACTTATAAAGTATGTACATTAAGTACTTATAAAGTACATATATGATATGTACATATATCCAAAATGTAATGAACAGTTCATGAAGTGATTACAGCTAATCTTAAGATGAAAATTATTAAATTATGTATTGGGATATGCTAGATCATCTTTGTTAAGATATATTTTTTTGAAGACTTTATTCAGTCATGGACAGTTAAACATTTATTTGAGAAAACTAAGTAATTTCACATATCTGGAAAATTTGCCTTAAAAAAGAAATATAAGAAAGGGCACTTTGAATGTAGAATTTAACTGTTAAGGAGAGGTTAAAAGAGCAGTTCCACTTTCTATCCAGAATATTCCTAACTTTCAGTTCCTGTGCTTGATTGTAAGATTGTCACTTTCACTTTTGTATAAGGAAAGAAGAATTTCATGGGAGGAATTTATTTTTTACTTGTTTAGAGAAGAAGAAAGGTTGGAATGTTTTCTTGCATCTTCTCTTTCTCAAGTTCATTTAACTCAATAGTCAGTATGCCAGAATGGTGTATTTGAGGGTGGCGAGTTCTGACACACTCATTAGACAACTTCTGGTTTCAGCAGAGCAGCAAGTGTGGTTCTGACATGAAAATCGGTTGATATTTTTCTTTACATTAGCAAGCAAGATAAAAAATGAAATAGCAAAGCCATGTGTCAAGATTTTACTTGCCATTGACTGGGTGTGATTTCTTTGTGGAGATTATAAATCACACCTTCTAATCTCCAGGCTTGTGATATTTAAAATGTAGGGCTATGGAAGCCACAGCGTTGAGTCTAATTTGTGTTACTAACGCATTCTTTTAGCCCTGGTTTGCAGTATTTTTCAATTTCAGTCTGCTAAATAAGTGTTAGTAGCAGGAACAGAGGAAAACTTGTTGAACCCAGTCCTTCAGTGCTGGCTCAGATGGAATCATAGGAGGATATAATAAAAAAATTCTCGGAAAAGGAAATTAACCACAACCAGACAGATAGTCAATGATGCTACATGTTCTTGCCAAGAAAATACCTGCTGTGTGTGAGATCTGTAATTGGTCAAAAATAAATATTATATCAATATTTAATACAGGGCTATATTCATGACATTCTATGAGGAGACAAGCTAAGCTTACAGTTAACCAAATAATTCCAAGAACCTGGTCTTGGAGTACAAGGACTAGTTCATGTTAAGATGAGTAAAGTTTATAGTGTTTATTAGATGATAATGTGTACAAATAAATGTTTCCTTTCCTTTTCTTTCATAATTAATTAAGTACAATTTTTACAGAGCTCATATTTTCCCTTGTATTGATGTGCACATAATCCTAGTATGATAACTAGTAGTCATCAGTGTGACTAAATTCAATTTAAAGAGATGAGAGATGAGCTCTAGGAAGTGGATTCTTGGCCATATTTTTTAAGTATTAGAAAAGTCTATCTCCCTGAATAATTCTAAGGAGGCCAGTATGGCCCATGTGGGTGGGGACAACTTCTAATCTTGGTTATCATTTCAGTTGAGGAGTAGCAAGCTGAGAAGAATACTTGCACCACATGCATCCAGTAGTCCTGAAGCTCCACGTAAGGTGCTGTGACAGAGGGGTCCTGCGGGTATGTGGTCATTAAATATTATCTGCTGCTTGTCATCCACACACAGGTTTAGCGATGCATTGATATTATCTGTAGGAAACCACTAAAGCATATCACGGTGAGCATGGAGAACAGAGGAGGGAATCATTATTTTTTTTTATAGTTTCATTCCATGAAAAAAAAAAGTTTCATTCCAATTCATTTCTCTTAAATGTGCCTCTGAAATCACTTTTATCTCAGCTGTAGCAACTCAATTTCCATGTATACATTAATTCAAAGCAATCTTTAATATCCATGGGGATTTGTAAGGTTTTGCATGCTGCTTGAATTCCCGGAATTAATTTTTAATCTGTTTTGCTTCATGTTTTTCTTAGGTGCCTATTTTGAGGAAAGGAGCCAGTGACCTATGGTAGTCTAGAATCATCTTCAGTAGAAGAAAATAAAGAGGTCTGTATAAAATACGGCCGGAAGATCTGTAATATATGCTTCAATTATCTTCAAATATAGATGCTTCATTTTGTCTTCAAAATATAAGACAAAATAACAGTTTGTCATGTGTACATCTCTGCAGTGTTTATGAGTTCCTGATTTGTAGGAAACTTTTTACTTCATCTTCTTTGTAGAATTGTCTCACTATTAATTTGCTTACTTAAATCTAATTTCTACAAATTAACCTGTACCTGTAAATATTATAACCATTCATGTAAAATAGGAAATTAATAAGATATATTTGAACCATAAAAACTGAGAAGAATGGGAATGATAAAATCATTAAATCAGGAAAGTACTTGATGCTCAAAATGAGACCCAGAAGCCTTGGAAAAAAATAACCTTCAGGATGGTACCTGTTGGAAATCTTAAGGCTAGAAGATGGAGACAGGAGGCTGTCTTTAGCTCTTTGAACAGCCAGACTTGCCCAACTGGGAATCCTCACAACCCATTGAGAGATTTTTCCTGAAAGAACACAAAAAGTTGGGTGGATATTTTGAAGAACATCCAAGTTTGCCCGATAATTTCCATATACACACATGCATACATGTACATCCATAGGCATGTACACACAAACCAAAGTTTCAAAAAACATAGAAGAGTAAATAGAAAGATTGCTGAGTATTTTGGAGCACTTGATACTCTTGCAGAAGACCTGGGTTCAGTTCTCAGCATCTACATGGCAACTTACAAACATCTACAAATCCAGTTCCATAGGCTACAATGCCCTATTCTTGCAACCATGAGAACAAGGCATGCACATGGTACTCAAAATACATGAGGCAAAATATACCAAATTAATCTTTATAAAAACAAGAAAAAGAAGATTAAATAAAAGTTTTTTTTCATTTATTTTTACGTAATACTTTTTTTGTTAATTTAAAAAACAATTAAGCACTATAAGGACCATGTATTTCCTGGTCACCTAAAATATTAATGTCAGTTAGAGATTATTTAGCATATAACTTGACACAATTAACGAATTTACTTGCTTATTTGGTTATTTATGTATTTTTTTTTCTGAGTCAAGTTTTCTTTTTTATAGCCCTGGCTATCCTGAAACTCACCATGTAGGCCACGGTGACCTTGAACTCAGAAATCCTTCAGCTTATATCTCCCAAAGGATTAAAAATGTATGCCACCACCACCCATTTATTAAATTAGATATTTATTCCAATAGATCAAGTCCAATATTCAAATATATAATTTTAAATGAATTTCTGATAGTGTTTGATGCTACAAATTATTTATTGTACTGGTTTTTTTGTTCATTTAAAAAATACACATGCAGTTTATACTTTCAAACGTATTCTAAGTCTTCCTCTATGCTCAGAAAGCAAATATCTATTTATATTAATAAGTAGAACAATTCATTTTATGAGTCTAAATATTTCTTTTCTCTATGAATTTACCATGTTTTACAAATAAGTACTTAGTTATTTTAACCTAATGTAGTTTTCCAATCATGAGACAATGGTAGAGATAGGAAACCCAATCACATTGAATGAGTTTGAAATTTGGCAATGTTTCTGCTCAGTTGAGAATAGCAGCTTGTTATTATTTTTAAAACATTATTGAATCAAGTTATTTTATTAGAATCCCCTAAACTCATGTACATGGAAAAACAGCTCATCATCATTCTTTCCATTTGAAGAAAACTTACTGACTAGAAGTTAATTTACTGTATCGAGTATGATTTGATAGGGCCTGAACCTTTTGCTCATGAGTTAGTTAGTAATATTCTTTTATTAATATATCTTTCAACTCCACATTCATGCTCGATTGCATTAATATGAATAATTAATTAAGTAAACTACTTGACTGCATGAATTACACAGAAAAAATCTATAATACCTGTTTATATTCATAATAATTCTGGCAGTCATTTACTGTGTAAGAAGGAAGTTCTTGAACAAATAGTGCATGAATTAATGAGTGTGCTTCAGTCTGCATAAGGCATACAGAAAATATGCTTTTGATTTTAAGATAGTATAAATAATGATGAGGAAACATAATAAACATTTATATTTCTTAGTAAATCTTTATTTCTTCCTTTCTATTTTAATGTCTTTTGTAAATCTGTTTACAATTGACACATCTTATACACAACTAACCTAATTTTATGAAAAATCTAAATTAAATCACTTAATTCATCACAGCATCTAAAGATCAGGTGATAAAAAGGTGTATAATCTAGCTGAATACTGCTGCTTCTCTGTGCAATGACCAGGCCCACTTCCCTTGTGCCCTGTAGTAGTAAAGATCCAGTGTATGCAAGAAGATGCTGGGAAAACTACAGGGATTAGAGTTAAAGGGATCTAGTTTCTTAAGCTACAACTATAGAAGATATGCAAAGCTATCAATGGAGGGAAACTATTATCTCTACTGGTTATGAACCACATCAATGACCAGCAAATGGTAGAGCCATTGTGACATAATTCCACAATAATGGAAGCTGCTTGTGCTGGTCATGCACACAGCTACCAGTGAATTACAGATGAGTTCATGGAGCCCTAACTCTTCCTGATGAACTATTGGCAACTAAAAGATTTTGGAGTCAGAGACAGACATGGCACAGGCTCCAATGGATAGTTACTAATTCATAGCACATAAAAGATCCTGGTAAACTCAGTAGGTCAGAAAACAAAATAAAAACATGGAATGTGGAAAAGGAGCTCTGGAGGGCTGACAGATTTGTATGGGAGATCAAAGAGGAAAAGGGGAGAGAATAAATAGAATGGACTAAATACTTGGACTAAATTGTCAAAAAAAAAAAAAAAAAACAGAAAAAGAAATCACCCTCCAAATTTTGCTTCTGTGACTGTAATTACAGTAATTGAAGTTAGAAGTAAGCTAATAAATGTATAATTTGACCAATGACAGAAAGTAGACCTGGAAGAGATTTAAATAAACACCCTAATTTTGAAGATATTGATGAAATATTATGTGGGAATCAGATAATTATATTCTACTAACACAAAGGAAGTAATCATAAGTAAAAGTAAATCAGAACAGAAATCCTATGGGAGTCTGTTTGAATTTCTTGAGATGTATTTATGTATGTATGTGTTACATAAACATTCAC
>JADRCD010196332.1:0-21207 GCA_019843815.1 Montemys delectorum | reverse complement strand
ACACAGGCAAAAGGAGTCACCCACAGAAATAACCACTGAGCACAGGCCAGAGTCTGTAGCAGGCAACAGGGGAAATCCAGGAACATGAATCCATAGGCAGTGCTGGACCTCCTAGTTTTGAGTCTATGCCTCAGTCACAAACATGCATCTTAACTTACAAATTTAATGCATATCTAGCTAAGTACAACCCCAATAGATTTCTGTTTGAACTTACATTTCAAAATGTCTCTGCGTTAAAAATGTAAATTCCAGGGCACATATGCCCACATTGGATACTGATAGATCTGCTTAGCAAAGAAAGGTGGGAGAAGCTTCTGGAAAATCACATCATCCCAGCAATTGGGTATTCTTGATGAGAATGGCCAGCCCAGCCCTGTCTTTTCAGGGAAGGTAGTGCAGTTTGTATCCTGCCTGTCCCACTAAAGACTCCTGCGGATTATCGGGGGCAATGCTTGACTCACAGGCTGAGGCAATCAGGAGGCAGAAGCTCCTCGTGCTGGACAGTTTGGGACAGACCATAAACCCCACAGGATTCTGCAGAGGTAAAGTTTCAGTGTCTAGACATGGAGAAGTTCACCGATGACCTAGAGGTTCTGCCCCTGTCAGCAGTCAGCAGTCAACGTGCTAACAGCGATTTCATACCTGAAAACCAGCAGTGGGTCACTGCTCTGTCAGAGGTCCCATTTCCTTCTAAGTTGCCATAGGTCTTCACGTTCCCTTCCCTCTGCAACCTTATCTCGGTTTGCAATGGACAGTCACAAAATTCTTTTTGATTCCTGTGTATTCTGCAGGTCCTGACGGGACCCAATGCTGGAGGAAGATTAGAAAAACAGTGCCTCCCAGAAGAGTTCCCAGCCAACACCCAGGTCACTCTTACCAGCACCTACCACACCCTATGTGTTGGATTCACATTTCTCTACCTAGCTCACAAGCCTTGGTCATCTCTGGTTCTCCATTTGTTGTAAACCTTGTTCTTTCTCTCTTTCCTCTACCCCTCATCTTCAGGCGCTCATCCCAATCACTCTCATTTTGTCCAGACTCTCGGTGCTCCCTTCCCTCACTTTATCTGTCTGTCTATCCCTCACGTTTTCTTGAGGCAAATTCTTGAGCTGAAAGAGCTAAGATTCTACAGGGAATAAAGCATGGCGCATGATGCTTCTTCTCTGACAGAGTCCTTGGACAGGAAAGCAGTGTGCCCTTCCCTCAGAAGTCTGCCTATATTTACACAAGAGAGGTAAGAGATCCTGTGGGAATTCATCCTAACTTTATATAGGAAGGAGTCAGACACTAACAAGTGACAGACAAATCCTTCCTTTTGCCATATCTCTTCCCTATTGATACATCTCTTTGCTTTATCTCCCCAGACTCCTGTTTCTGATTCTGGCCGCCCCCTTAACCCCACACACACCTACACACATCTCTTCCTGGCTGATGGTTCTCTATGCTGAACCCACCTTTAAAAGGAAACAACTAGAGATTGTAGTGTGTTGCATATCAATGAAATGCTAGGTTTTCAGACATAATAACACAAACATTAAATACTCTGGACCGTTCTGAACTCTTCACTGAGAATGAAAAAGACGGGGTCCAAGGAGTGACCAGGCTCCTGTACTCCAGAAACAAAATGTGGGAGCGAAAAGAAGTCTATCTAGAAAATCAATCAAATAGGTAAGGACTAAAGTCTTTACCTGGCCAGGTCAACAAAAAACATTGAAAAACATTTATTTGGAAATGATTTTAATTGAGGAAGAATACTAATCTATTGTTATAGTTTAGTTTCTTCTGTCCCAACAAGCATGTTGGCCAAAAACAACTTGAAGAGTAAAGAATTTATTTTAACTTACAGGTTCTAGTCCATCATTGAGGAAAGCCAAGGCAAGAATTCAAAGCAGGGGCTTGAAGCCAAAACCAAAGGAGTGCAGGGCTGGAGAATTTTAGAATTAAGAAAAAAAAAAGGAGCATTTAATAGAACCATATTGGTGGGAATGTATACTGTATAACCTTCATCTGGAAGGGCATCGCAAACCTCTGTAACAGCCAAGAATGCAGACTAGCCAGTTTCAGAAACCTGTTGGCCACAAAGCAACCCCCCCACACACACCAGCTAGGTCCAAGAACAAAAAGGCAGGATATGAGCCAGCCATCTGGATGATTCTAGGGAACGATCAGCCATAAAGTGAATAGTATAGACCAAACCACAATCTTGTGACCAAACCACATTCTTGTGCATAATGAGTGTGTAGGATGTTTTCCTTATGACCCTGACTCAACTAGGGGTTGGGTCTCTTTAGAATTTTCCACTGTTCTCTTGTTATGTTTCCTTGGTAACCCCCTCACCCCCCTAGTTTGTGGTTTTTACCTTTAAATACCCCTTACTCCTCGTGCTAGGCCACATGTTCGACCCCAGATCTGGATTCCCCTGAATAAACCTCATGCTGTTGCATCAAGATCAGTCTCCCGTGAGTTATTGGGTGGTTGTGTCATCCCGAGACTTGAGTGAGGGTCTCCCCAGCTCCGGGGGTCTTTGAGGGGAATACTGCTTACTGGTTTGCTCTCTGTGGCTTACTCAGCTAACTTATAAGACTGGCTCCTCTGCATAGAGACAATACCACCCACGACTGGGCTTTTCTACCTCAATTAGCAATTAAAATATGCCCCCACAGACATGGCCTCCGGCCAATGTGATGGAGACAATTTCTTTCTCCCTCTTTCCTCTTCCAAGGTGGCTCTGAAATTGACAGCTAATAACCATGAGTTTTTATACTGGGGTACTTTTTGGTGGAGAAACACTTTGGTTGAACTATACACAGATGTTTCAAAGTTTCTTCTTACCAGGAGTCATGGACCCCCTCCACCCTCCCAGATACTAATACCAACTTGCAGAGTCACCTCTGCAAATGCTGGCTCACAGTACTTAATTACACTGTGTTAACTTGAGGATCCCGAGAACTCACCTGAGTCGTTGCTAGTTCTCAGCTTGATCAGCCTGTTCTGTGCCTCTGATTTTTCTTTATTTTCTCTGTGATCTTAACTTCCTTTTTGTCCTTGGCTTGACCGCACTTCATCTTGTTACTCCCTGATTACTTGTCCAATTTGTAGAGGCCATTCCCACTTCGCCTCTACTTTAAATTCAGCCTCATTGTTGAACTTAATGAACACATTGTTGCAGCATCCAAGTCAGGGCTGACAGTATTAACTAGACATGGGTCTGGGACCAAGACCCGTGCAGCAACATTTTTATGTGTTCGCTTGTCAAAAGGAATATGTGTACAAGCGCTTTAATGAGGTTCACTTTAGAAAGTGTAACATACTTCTCTAGAATCTGGGATGGTTCTAACAGAAACTGTGACATTTTGGGCAATTCAAAACTGTCTCTCCACATAAGTGACATTAAGTAATCAAAGTCATTGTTCAAAACATAATTTTATTTCTTTAAAAAACTCAACTCATTATTTTGACTATAACAGCTAGTACCTATTGTCACCGACATTTTCTGGAGTCAGTCTTGCTGACACTTTGTGCTGCTCAAGGAGATCAAAGCCTTGCCATCTTATCTTGCTCCGTCTCTGTCAGTTAGTGTATGACCTTGGGTAAATCACATGACCTTCCTTAGCCTAGACCTGACCCTCATCAGTAAACAGGAGGTGTATATTTAGTGACCACTGATACATCTTCCAGATTCAAGATGTGATTTTTCTCTTAATTAAGAAAGTAAGTACTTCCAGTGGCATATTATTACATGAATTCTTTGATTGAAAGCTTTCCCATGGCAGTTATATACTTTATTACAAATTTGAACACACTTAAATAAGGGTTCGGTTGGATTTGAAAATCATTTAGAATTTGTTATCTGAGAGTCAGGCAGCACGGTGGTTCACACCTGGAATCTTAGCTCTCAGGAGGTGGGGGGGGGGCAGAGGCTGGAGGATCATCTTAAGTTCCAGGCCACTGGGTCTACCCAATGAGTTCCAAGTCATGCTGAGCTATAGAGTGAGACTGTGTCTCAAAAATATCATTTGTACCTTTATGTATTCCTTTTCTATGTAATCTTGAATATCTGAATGCTTATTATATGTTGGGTTATGTGGTGGTTCTCATGTTCTCATGGTATCATAAGCAGCTGATATTTTATTAATGTTTCTCACATAAGAAAAAATAAATAAAACCAACCAAGCAACCAAAACACAAGCTGGTTCAGGGCCGCCTGGAGTCGCACAACTTGCTTGTGGAGGAGCGGCAGCTTGAGGCTGGGTTGGGACGCAGTTCTGAGCTCCTCTCACCTGGTGGGATCCTGCAGTCACTTAACTTGTTAAAACTCAGTGTGGGTTACAAAGGAAGGCATTTTCACTCTGGTAGCCCTCAATTGCGATCGATGTCTTACCACCCAATGGAAGACTGCCTCTCTGATAGATGAGCATCAACTTAGCCTCTGGAGACAGGAAAAAATTATTCTAAACTTTCTTACATTGGGAATATATAAGTGATCTTTTTAAGGAAGTATGTAAAGACTATTTTCTAAAAAATACTTGGCTCCAGGCTTGGTAAATATCTATAATTTTTAAAAGGTTAGGCACTTGATACCTATCTCTTGACAAAAACAGCTCTGTTCTCTCTTCCACCCCTCCACCTTCTCTCAACTTCAGCTCTCCATTTCTTTTCCAGGCAGGGAAAAAACACAAAATGTTCTTTCCTCAACTTCCCTAACATCTTTTCCCTCCAAATCACTGGTTTCCTTAAACTTTCCTGCAAGGTAGTTTCTAAATAAATATATGTTTATCCAACAGGGAAAATAGGAGGGTATTCTAGTGATTTAATGTGGATTATGGGAATGAGTAAAAAGGAAGAGGTATATGAAGAACTATATTGAGAGGAATGACCAGAAGAAACTCAATAATCTCTTCACTTCAATAAAATATATTCTTCTAGCCACTCACCAGAGAACATGAGAAGGCTTAAAGTGCTCACCAGACAGTGACTCTGATACAAGAAAGGAATAGTCTGCAGCTAGCTGCTGCATAGAACAACAAACAAGGAATGGCCACAAATCCCCGTCATGGAAAGACGGCCCAGAAGTTAAGAGCACTTGCTGCACCTGAAGGCGATGGATGTTCAATGCCCAGAATCAACACGGTGGTTATACCTCCATTTCCAGGGGATCCAAAGCCATCTTACTCTTCTGCAGGCCCTAGGGGCACACACGGCACATATGCATACATGCAACACATAGCATGGATGCATTCATGCAATGAAAATACTCTTGTCCATTAAAAAATCTTCAAAGGATTCAAGAAGTGTTTTCTATACTTAGCTGCATAACCACATACTCATGTTATTTAAAAAATAATAACATAAATCTAAAGAAATTAAAGGCAAGTCACAAGAGGCCAAAACTAGGAGGATCATCTTCAAATCACAAAACACAAACTCAGAGAAGTGCACACAGTAATTCTGATGACGGGCTCTGGTCCTAGGGATCTGGTTGCTTCTAGCTCATCTTTCTGCATTACCCATCCCTCATTAACTCACTTATCTTTGGTCCTCTCATGTACATATTGGAAGGAACCAAAGCTCTATTTACAAGGTTAACACAGACAGGCTTATTAAATCCTCACCATCCCTCAAAGTGGTGAAACTACCATAGTAGACACAGAGTTACCAGCTGTGTAATCCCCTCCTCTGAACTTCCTCTAACCAATAGAAGATGCCAGATGAGACAGGATGGCACTCCTTTTTCCTTTTTTATATATTCTCTCATACAATATACCCTGACTACAGTTTCCCTTCCCTCACCTCACCTCAGTCTCCCCCTCCACTTCTCCTTTTCCCCAGATCCACAGCCCATCCACCTTCCCTCAGAAAAGAGGATGTTTCCTAAGGACATCAATCGAACATGGCATAATAAGCTACAATAAGACCAGACACATATTCTCACATCAAGGCAACCCAATAGGAGAAAAAGGATCCCAAAGGCAGGCAAAAGAGTCAGAGACAGCCCATGCTCCTAATGCTAGGAGCACAAGAATATCAGTCTATACAACCATAACATATATGCAAAGGTCAGACCCAGATAGGCTCCCTGACTTATGTGAGCCTACTTCAGTCTGATCAGTTGATTCTGTGGGCCTTGTTTTTGTGGTATCTCTGACTCCTTTGGCTCCTTCAATCTTTCCTCCCCCTCCCGGCAGGACTCCTGAGCTCTGTATAATATTTGGCTGTGGAACTCTGCCTCTGCTCCATCAGTTGCTGGATGAAGTCTCTCTGGTGTCTAAGATGACAACTATGCTAGACTCTAGTCCCAGCATATCTTATAGGGATGACAAATTATAGGTTGGAGGTCTTGTGGCTATGTTGGTGTCCCTATCCCTCCACTTGAGGCCTTGCCTGGTTACAGAGGATGGCTGGTGCAGGCTATATGTCCCCCATCACTAGGAGCCTTGCTAGTGTCACCCTCATAGAGTCCATGGAATTTCCATTGCACTAGGTTTCCACGTCATTCCCAAGATGTCCTTTAATTCCAGTCGGCTCTGCTAGCATTCTCTAACTCCACCCCCAACACCTGATACCTGTTGTTCCCATCCCTGCCTACCCCCAGACCATGCAGGAATCTATTCTATTTTCCCTGCCCAGGGAGATCCTTGCATCCTCTATGAAGCTCTCCACAGAGAGATTAGGTTATATTGTAATGGCGAAGGTTGTACGATGTCTCAGTATGATTATGCTAAGTTATACAAACTTCCTTAATAGACTGTCGGAATGAGCCTCCTGCTGACCCTGAAGGAGCAGAAAGCATGCTATTAACTGTCTTTGAAGAAGACCACATGACTAGGATCTGTACATGGCCTCTGAAAGCTGGGGGTTTATCCATCATCCAATAAGAACCCCAGTCAACCGAGCACATCAATGTGTATCCTTGCTGACCAATCAGTGTGAGTGTGGAAGGAAATCTATAGTCACTCAAGCCTTCAGATGAAGATGTAGATGGCGGACAATTGTGTTGCAGTGTGATAAGAACTGAAGCAGATGATGCAGCTAAAGACATGCCTGGGCTCCTGAACCTCAGACTCTGTGAAATGCTAAGTGTGCTCTAAATTCCACTGGGTTTGTGGGAATTTGTTGTATGACAATTGAGAACTGTAAGTCAAATTTTTAGAGAGGTTAGTTTACTGCATTCTGGATCACACAACCAGCAAATAAGAGAACTCATATTTATACCTCAGTCTCCCTAAAGCCCAGAAGAACAAATGTTTTCCAGTACATACTTGCCTTCAGAGTTTCTTGCTCATTGTTCTTGTTGATGTATTATTATTAATATGGGTTATGAAATTACTCTGGACAGTAATGAACCTGTTATGTTTATGTGCCTGAAGTTACAAATTAAAGACTGGGGTATTCTGATCCTTTTCCTGTGTCCTACTTCTCATCTAGAGAGCAAAAGAAGAGAGAGATGAGAGAATATAGAGGAGGATGGGGGAAATCACACCTACTTAAAGGGGGGAATTAGATAATGACCTTGTGTTGGTTAGTTTTCTATCCACTCTAATAAAACACCTGAAGGAAGTAATGTAAGTGAAGAAAGACTTATTGGCTTCATGGTTTAGGGGGTATAGTCCATCATGGTAGAGAAAGCATGGTTTAGGGGGTATAGTCTGTCATGGTAGAGAAAGCATGGTGTAGAGGGTACAATCTGTCATGGTAGAGAAACATGGCAGCTGGGACTATTTGGCCGTGGCTTAATTAAGCTTGGTTTGGAGTGGTGGAAGCCTGCGGGGCAGTTTCTTCACCTCTTCAGAGTTTGGGTAAGAGTGGGACAGCATCTAACCCTCAAGCCTAACTTCTATATCCCTGTGTCTATCAGCAACACTTGATGTCTGAAAGGGTTTACGACCATCCCAAACACCACCACCATCCAGAGATCATGTGTTCAAACACATGAGCCTATAGAGGACAAGACACATCACATTCAAATCATTAAGGGAATTAGATGAATATTCTCCAAAGAGAATCACTCCACCAGAGAAAGGGCTTTGAGGATTACAGTAATGAAGCCCTCTCCAGGAACAACCCTGAGACAAAAGTCTGGAGCTTGTGGGTAAGTTTCCATGCTTCTGGGTTAATGCCTGGTTACAATGAATCCCACAGCTTAACGCCAATACTGTTGGTTTGGGTCAGCTGAAAGAATGCTGGCAGTGGGTTGACTTGGAGCTTGACAAGTCAGGGAACATTGATTCTGATATCTAAGGGGCTGTTTGTTTGATGTGGGTTATAAAGGCTGAAATTTCATTGGTTAGGCTTGGCTGAGCCTGTCTGTTGTTGGGCCGAGTTGGACTGTATTTTATATGTGCCTCCGTTAAAGCACTGGAACAGTAATAAACTAGGTGTATCAAAATTTTGACATGCCAAATTACATGGGAGTGTATAGGGAGCCGTATAAAGCCCAGCTTGGGCTAGTTCATCACAATGCTCTATCTTGAAATCTCTGTTTAGAAAGAGCTTAGCAGTTTATTCCCAGGGCTGAGTGTTGTGAGGGAAACTGGGTGAGTCCCTTCTGAAGTCCATAACCCAGTGGCCCAGGGATGCCTCAGCAACCATATAATCTTGCAGACATTTGAGAGAATTTATGCCTCTGGAGTAGGTGACAGTGAAGGTCACAGCCAGAACCAGTCAGGTGACAGCAAGTCACCCAGAAAAAAAACATCACCAGGTGTGAAACACCTAAGGGACAAGCTGTCCTTCGCTGTAAGAATTCTTAGCTTCTTAAGAGAAGTAGTCTGTCTTTAAATGAAAGATCTTAGCTATTGCAATTATGTCCCAGTGACAACAGGCAGGGTCCAGTTGCAGAGTAGGAGGCTGGTGAACATTTTTGAATTTCATCATAGTCACATTCTGAGTCAATGTGGAATCAGGACCTGAGAATATGGATGGAAAAATCCCTGCCCCAGAGGCTCTTGTGATCTAGTTAAAGAAAATGACATTACATGAGAAACTGAATAACTAAAGGGCACTGAAGCCTTCTGAGCTTTATTGAAAATCTTGAGAGTCCAGTACCTTTTAAAATTTATGACAATATTAATTGCAACACAATCCCTGAGTGATAATATTATAAGGGAGAGAGGGAAACTAAGGGAATAAGAAGAAATGACATAAAAAAATGGCACAATAGACAGAAACACTGTAGTTACACATAAGTTTGAGTGTGGCTTTCCCACTAATTTATCTGTCATCTCATCTTTGGTTTCCTCATATTTAGGCAAGCAGTGCTGACACTGACTCTGAAGTGCTCATTAAGAATAAGCAGGAGAATGCTTGTCAAACCTACAGCAATACAAAGTGCACGTAGCTGATGCTCAAAAATCAGTTTTCTTAATCTTGGCACAGTGGTGTACAGAGGTGTGCCACTACCCTCATGGTGGAGTGGCCTTTCAGTCACTCTTCACTGTTTCCTCATTTGTAAGATAACAGGTTGGATATATACATGCTAAGCAACTGTATCACCTTAACAAGTTAACACTTCCACTAGGAAGTGGACATCATGACTGCACACCTCCCTATATCCCTTCTTGACAGTTAATAGTGCCCTTCTTGGGTGCTCGGCAGATACATATTATATATCTTCTGGGTGACAGTTATGTGACACTTCAGATTCCATCAATTGATGGCTCCTAAGGGGTTCTATGAGAACTAAGCTCCCATGGCCTGCTCAAGTCCTCCAGATTCTAACTGTTTTCTTTCTCTTTCTCTCCAAAGAATTTCATCCCAGCCCAGAGATCTCTCCATGATGAAGCTCCTTCATCTTCATAGTATTTGCGGAATTATTCTTGGCCACGCGCCATCTTGTCTTCCTTTTCCTACAGCACTATCTTATCTTTCCAAACATTTATTCCCCCACATGCCAGTTCTTAAGATCCCACCAGGTCCATCGGAAGTCTCCTCAAATTCTGAAGGTAGCGGCTGTCTCAGTAACACCAGCAGATCCTCATGGGACACTTTCATGAAGGAGACAGGATGTCCCCTGTGTGTCTGTTTATCTGCAATCAAATCCTATGAGCTACAGGCAGAAAATGACATCAGCCTTCCCCCGCCCTTGTGCTCTCGGCCAAGATTACATCCCATAATTAGCAACAGGCATGATGGTTAATCTTTATTACCAACTTGACCAGATGCAGAATCACCATGAAAACATATCTTTTTGGATTATCTCTATATGAGCATTTTGGGGAAGGTGTGCGTGATCGGGATCGAACAAAAGAGAGAAAATGAGCTTTGAGCTGAGTGGCATCATTTCTCCCTTCTCTGCCTGCCCCCTGCAGATGCAATGGGACCAGCTACCTCACAATCCTCCTCTTGTGATGTCCCCACCATGTTGGACTGTACTTCATCTAGGAACTGAAAAGTGACCCCTCCTTAAGTTGCTTTTCTCAGGAAGTTTGTTTCAGCAGCAAGACAAGTGATTAATATGATAGACAAATTGGGGGAGGGTGTTCTCCCATTCGGCAATTTCTAATTCACTCCATGAGGTTGCCCTTGGCTTACCTTATCTATAATGTTGACACCTCCCTTCCTTTGCCTCCTTCCTTTCATTTCCTCTCTGTAGCACGTCCCTAGAACTAGCATAGCACACTAGTTATCACTTCCGGCATTTCTGGCTTCCTAATGAGATTGGGTCCTGCATGGAGCAGAAGCCTTTGTCTTTCATTTTGGGTTTTGGAGTTATCATTAAACAGAGGTGTTAGGGTACTTAGAACATAGGAAGTACAGAGTAGTTTCTGAGAGAATCAAAATATGCAGATCTCTCTGATAAAAGCTGTGAAGAAAACACTACTTAATCTAAGGAATTCAGCAAACCTCTTCCTGCCTTTTATTTAATTTCTTGACCCATCGATGGAGTTTGCCCCCTAATGAGAATGATGTTCACTTTGAACCCTTCCACCAGGGCCAAAAGAAAGAGCATATGAGAGACAGCAAAAACTACTTTTACTTCAAAAGCAGACTCTTGAACTAACCTAGATTTCCTAACCCAGAGGACTGGAAGTACACCAGACAATGTTGTTGTGTGGCAGAAGAGAGGAGAAATGATAAGAACTTGCTCACTTGAATAAGGATAAGGGGGATCCAGCAGTGTGAAAGACAAACCACAAAGGAGTCAGGCAGAATCAGGGGTTCAGTGTCCTATGGAAACTGGGTGTGTGACCAACCATCTGTTACCCACTCATGTGAACAGGTCAGTGTCTAGCACCTTTCTCTTAACCCAGTGGAGAAAAAACTATAGGAAGTACATCTACACTGCAGAAAGAAACATAAATGAAAAGGTAGTGGGCTGGAGGGCCACGGGAGAGGGAAAGCATTTTTAAAAATATTTGAAAAATGTTCTCCAATAAGATAAGCCTAAAGAGTGGTTCAATGGCTGCCTGCCCAGTGGGTTGGTTGGTATTTTTCTTTTTACATTGGTTAAAATGCAGATCAATACAGGGGACAGCACGATGTCCATCCATGCACTGGACTTCAGATCTCTAGCCGTCTTACTCTTCAGCTTGACTCACCCTCTGTGCCTTGCCAGGACTTCTTCCTCATCACTCTATCCCTAGCTGGACCCATCAGCACCACAGTTGTTTTGAAGTGTCAGTAGATAGAAGCCAGTCCAGAGTCCAGGATCCATGCCAAGTGTGCACAAAGCTTGGACAGACCCCAGTGGCTCCAAGGTTTGGCATAGTTTCTGATGTTAAGCCAGCTATTTAATCTTTCCAGATCTTGGTGATCTATCTGCAAAGTGAGGATCTATTCATTGAGAGGATCTTGTGGAAGATTAGTAAAATATTCCAGAGTTGTATGTTGCCTTTGTTAATGGTTTTGAGCATTTACTGTGCTCCTGGCTGTGCTATGCATGAAGTGTCTGAAGCCTGAACACTCGTGCTTCTGCTGTTCTGGAACTCACAGTTCAGAGAAGAGGAGTTGGGGAGAAATGAGAAGTGGGAAGCAGTGACCTCCTAGTCTTCATGAGAATGGTTTCAAGACCTCCTTGGATCCAAAACACAACAGATTTATAAGTTCCTTATAGAAAACCAAATCACACATACATGGAACATTATCATTGCATCCTTGTATAAAGATAGATTTATTCCTATTTTATATGTATGGATATTTTGCCAGCATGTATGTCTGTGTACCATGTGGTTGTTTGGTACCCATGAAGACCAGGGTTTTGATCCCCTGGAACTGGAATTACAGATGATTGTGAGCTGCCATGTAGTTGCTAGGAATTAACCCTGGGGATTCTTAAAGAGCAACTAGTGCTCTTAACCACTGAGCCATCTCCTCCTGTATTCTTACTGGATTACTTATAAAATATAATATAGTGTTAGTGGCATGTACATAGTTGTATACTATACTGCTGAAAGAAGAAAGAAAGGTAAACAGGCTGTACATGTTAGTTCAGTTGCAACTTCCTTTGCCACATATTTCTGGTCTACATTTGGATGGACCACTGGGCACAAAACCTGGAGCTATCGAGGGCTTACTGTATGCTAAATGTACAGATGGAATGTCTGTTGGTCAGTTTGAGAACATTCATAATTAGTTCCTAATGGGGCCTTTGAAGAGTTCAAGCTTCCCACAGGAAGTAGCATTTGTACTGACCCTTGATGAGTCATTGAGAGTTAGCCAAGCAGAACAGGTCTGAAGGAGAGAGAAGAAACATGGCCTTGCTAAGGAAAATAGAAGCCACATGTCTATAGAAGGTAGCAAGTGTCCAGGGTGGTCAAAAAGAACTGTAGTCAGTGACTGGCGATTAGAGCTCTTGGTCTGCGCTGAGAAATGCTAGAAAATGAGAATGGAGAGACAAGCAGAGCCTAGAGGCGGAAAATGAAGGCTGAAGCTCTTCGGTGTGGCTTTGTGCTTTTATCTCAATGCCACTGGAGTGCTACGGCAGAGTCTTAGTCAGGGAATTGGCATGAATAATTCTGGGTCTGGGGAGGAGCCATCTGACTCTGCGTGAAGGCTAGATTAGGGTAGGGAGAGATCAGACTAGGGGAGGAGGCAACGGTAATTCATACAACAAATGGCAAAGGCAATAAGAGAGGAGATAAGGAGAAAGAGTCAGCTAAAGAGACGCTAAGAGCCCCAAGAGATGAGAAAGAGGAACCACCCAACAACTTCCAGGCTTCTACTTCGGATGGATGGTAGAGCCAGGATTAGTTCAAAGGAAGGATAAACATTGGGCTAGTGCCTCTGTGGGGCATAACAGTAAATGCTTCAAAGACAGTGGTGGGGAGTTGGGGAGACCGCTCAGTCAGCAAAGTGTTTTTTGTGTCCATCCCGGAACCCACGTATAAAGTCAGGCATTGTGTCACCTCCATACCTGTTATCCCAGAGCACGGAAGGTCAATCCTTGGTACTGGCTGGGCAGCCAGCCTAGCCTAAAGGACAGACTCCAGGTCCATGAGAGATGGCTTTTGAGGAATAATACACAAGGTTCTTCTTTGGCTTCTATGCTCATACAAATACATATGTGCATTTGTACTTGAATGCACATGGATGTGATTGCACACACACACACACACACACACACACACACAGCTGCAGACTCAGGAGAAGAATCCAGGGGAACTATCTATTGAAAGTTTTTTTTTCCTTTTTTTTAGGCATGTGTGATTCCTAAAGTCTATGTAGATGGGTTTGCAGAACACTTCAATACACTAACAAATAAGAAAAGGTAGAATGAGGGTGAAGATGAAAATGAAGGAGACAGAAAGAAGGAAGCAGAAGTCATAGGTCAAAGAAATTCCAGGGATAGAGATAGATTGGGAGTGGTAGGAGAGAGAGAAAGAAGTCACTAATATCAAGTACTAAAGAAGTCACTCAATATGTCTACTCATTGATTAAATGCTGGAACTAATAGGTGATCTTCAGAATGCAATAGGCAATATCCATCCTGCTCATCAGTATAGATGGTGGAATCTGGTATAGCACTGAGTTCATGTCTTACCCACTTTCACCAGCAAGTCTCATCTAGACCATTCATTGGTGATACCCCCTGTCCATCTTCTGCTTGTTCTGCAGGCCACGATGTCTTCATGTCCAGCTTTCTGATTGCTGAGCCGAAGGATTGAGCATTTAATGTTTTATGCCATAAATCGTACATAAGAAAGGAGGTTACACAACCATGCCCCCTCTGTTCTGTGCTCCCCTGCCTCTCACAAAACCAAAAGGCTGTAGCTTTGCTTCTGCTATTTTCCTCCATGACCCAAAGCAGAGGTGGGTTGCTGAATAGCTGGCCCTGCTGGAGGAGCACCATAGGATCCCTGGGTAAGAGGCAGGTAGAGAGGGTAGCTGTTATTTCTAGAATTATCACGTTAAGAGATGTAATGAGGAGCTCACTGCAGGGCAGGGATGGAAAGAGGAAGGGGGAGGCAAAGAAGGGAAAGAAAGGGCCCTGCTTTCCATGAAAAGCAGTTCTGGGAAAATATTTGAAAATATAATGTGCACACTGAGAAGTAAACAGAAAACAAGAAAGACGGCCCTTGAAGATGGTCAGCTTGCCCCATTTGCTTGCTTATGAAAGACCAAAGTGAAAAACTTGGCAGGGTGTATGTATGTCTCTAAAGAAACCCTTGGTGACTCTACAGCCTATGGCTGCTGGTTAGGCTCTGGTGTAACACAGAACAGCCTGATGGGGATAGCAAGGTGAAGATGAGAAGGGTATTTATGTCACTGGCCCCCTGGACCACTCTCTGCCAATGAGGGAAGGGCTTCTACATTTGAGCTAATATCCATCTGAGTTCTGGTGTACCTCAAGTGCCAACTGTTCTATTTCTTAACCAAAACTACAAAGGGCTGGAAAGTCCAGTTCTGCTTGCCCTGCTGGTGCTTGGCCCTGAGACTTGGCACTGTCCAGATAACCAGGGTCCTGGTGTCCCCATCCAACAGGTAGGATATGATTACAATAGAGAAAAGTGATTTGCCCAGTCCACAAAAGCCATTTAGAAGGATGTCTTATCCCAAGTGATGGATGTCTCTCTGAACTTAACACAAGTGAAAGGCACTGCCAGTGAAGCCAGGAACCCAGGCAACAACAACACATTCCAGCTGAGGAAGTGGGTCTGATGGTGTGAGTCTTCACAGGGAAGAAAGAAACCAGTAACCCTCTCCCTGGGACTTGCTGCTGAGGCACATCTAGCTGGCCCTCACTTCCAAAAATCCAGAGACATTACATAGGAAGGGGCAGTGGTAGCTGCTGATCATGTTGAAGGGTTTACCACTGAAAGGAGGAAAAACTGTGAAGCACCAAGATCTCTGAAGGAGTTCCTAAGATATATCACTGTAATCTTCCTTTCTCTGCCTAGGGACATCCGTGGGTCAAATGTTTTCTCAGGAGCCCTTAAACCTCCCTCAGCCCAGAACAGAGCCATACAACTCCACTCAGGATTGTGCTTAAGCTCCTTGAATTGAAAGCAAAGATACTAGCTAGCCACACTCTGCAAATGTGGCTCATGCTTGGATTTCAGAGCAGCAATCCCTGATGGAATGAAATCAGTGGGAAGCCGCTGTCCATGTGCCTATCCTGGGCTGCCCATAGCATGTGAGTGGGACCAGCTTCTCTGTGATATTCAGAGTGTGTATGTTGGGACAGAGGAGGCTCATTACACAGAGTGGAATTCAGCTATGTGACCCAGTTCCTGATGCCTCCGCTTGCTGGCTGTGCTCTCCCTGGGTTAGTATATGCTTTTGTCAGTTAGCACCTGGGCCGTGAGGACAGACATTTGTTTTTTGTTAATCTTAAACAGTGCCTCCCCAGAGATGTCATGAGGATTACTTTGACTAAGTGACATGTTTAGAATAGTGCCTGGATTCTAAACACATATCAGACAGACAACAGTGTTAGTTATTACCAGTTTGCTCTATCTGTTGACCAGGGCATCCATGGCATTGGAGAAACTACCTTATCCTGGTGAGCTTACACAAGCTAGACCCCACACCCCCAAATCTGACTTTATCTTCTGCTTCCCCCGCACTTTCTGTGGAAAGGGTCTTCCCCTTGTTCTCCCGGCTGCTCTCCTGCAGCCTGGTCGGTCACCCTTCATTTCACCTGCTCTCTGTGTACCCTTTCCATCTCCACCTACCCAACACCCATGGTATTTTCTTAGAAAACAGAATCTCGTAAGTCATGGTGGGAAATAGAAACATCTTGAATGACTGGAATATATACTACTAGTTTTCAAATACCACAGTAATTTCAAAGTCCAGAAAGACAACAAAGGGCCACTGGGCCCAAGCACTATCTCTAGTTCTGACAAAAAGAAATCACAAATACCTACTTGCTAGACATTATCTAGAAATGAGACAAAAAGAGAAAGAGTATTGGACAGTGAGGTGACACGTTAGTCTGGGTGTTACACCTATGACATACCAGTATGCCAAGCCCATCAAGGAGGAGACTCAGATAAGCCTGCTGCACCAAGTTAAGACAGTAGAAGCTCTCTCTCTTCTCTCTCTCTCTCTCTCTCTCTCTGTCTATGATCACTCAGCAATAAAGTTCCATCAGAGGAGGCTTCACAGTAATTGTTATTGTTGTGGGTCACTAAAATGTCAGAAGTAGGGGACACTGGGAAAATTCACTCTCCTTTCTGAGCATCTGTCCCCGACAGCAGCTGGTAACAAAGCCCCTGGAGCTGAATGACTGAGCTGCCCTACGATGGAAAGGAAGTTCTAAAAATAAGCAGTTCTATAACCAATTCTGTAATTAATGAATGAATAGTTGTCACTGAAAATATGCCATAGTTGGAGTTCTGGAAAATCCAAGGCTGTATTTAAAACCACAGATTGTTTGAAGTTCTTAGACAGAAACTTACAGATTCACCTCAGTCTTTTCTTATAGAGATAAAAAC
The DNA here is from genome assembly GCA_019843815.1 of Montemys delectorum. Taxonomy (NCBI): domain Eukaryota; kingdom Metazoa; phylum Chordata; class Mammalia; order Rodentia; family Muridae; genus Montemys; species Montemys delectorum. Next base: position 4,330 of record JADRCD010196332.1, on the reverse strand, counting down.
TAAAGATGAAGAACATTTGGGGGCTTGACCTGGGGCACATGATAAACTAATGTCAGACACATATTATATAAGCCTGGTAGGGAAGATTCGCCTATATATGGGACTCTGTTATTAAGCAAATGGATTGTTCCTATCAAATCAGGTATAGGTATCCCTGTTTGGAATATAAAGCAGAGAAGAGAAAACCAGCCCAGAGGACTGCAGACCTCTATGCCAGCCAACTGGTTTCAAAGATTTGATGCAAATTGAGTCCAGGATTGAAAAGGAAACAGGAAGAGAAAATGGAGCAACAAAACCCACCAGGAGAGCCACCTGCTTCTCTGGGATGAGCAGTATTAAGTGGTGTCCTGGGGAAATGGGAACGTGGCATGCTGGAAATCAGCTCTACAGGGCCAATAGCATTCCCAGGTTCTACACGATGCCCAATCTCTCTTCCGTGAAGAAGGGCCCAGGTGCTCATCTATTATTGAGCATGTTTAAAAAGGCATTTAGGAAAGAGCATCAGGAGACAGATTTGCAGCTACAACGTCAGTCCCTGGAGGGATGTGCTTGCTTAGAGACTAAGCAGGGTTCATGTCACCAATGTGGGAACAGCCAATGCTGGCAGGTGTCCTGGTGCTCTCTGAGACACCTGTGGGCACAGTCTCCCCTGGAAACTCACCAGAATGTGAGCAGTGTGGAGGGTAGAAATCCACACAGAGAGACCTCCCTCTGTCCATGCACTCAGCCAAATAGCCACAGTCAAGATTGTGACTCTTTTGGAGGAAGGTGAGCGTGGTATAAAGGAGGCAGTAATACCACAGTCATGCCGTGGAGCTGAGGAGACAGCTTGGTCTATAAGTTGTTTGTCTTGCAAGCATGTGCATGAAAATTTGATACTTCAAATCCATGAAAAAAAGTTGATCATAGTGGTACACAGATATAACGCCAGTATTGGGGAGGTAGAGATAGGGGGATCCCTGGGGCTCATTTGCCAGCCAGCTTACCTAGATGGCAAGTTCTAGAACAGTAGGAGACTTATCTTAGAAACAAGTGGGTGGTACCTAGGAAAAGATTCTTGTTATTGTCCTCTGAGCTCCACATGCATGTATGCACACATACACACACACCTACATACAGTACCTAAAGATACATAAATACACACATGCATAGGTACACACAGATGTAGGAAATTATGCCATAAATAAATGCACATAAGCCATAGATAATAAATAAACAGATGTGACATGTATTGGTACACACCACTCATGACATATTATTGAAAAGAAAACATAGACTACAAACCTAGATCTATAACATGCAAATGTTTTAAAACCATGTCTCCGTGTAGCTTTTATAAACTATAATTCCAATATGCAAAGGCAAAGGCCCACTCCTGGAAAGGTAGAAATCCAGATGCAAACAGGGACTGTGTCTGGATGACAGAGCCCAGAGTGAGCATCACTTTCCCCTTCATGTTTCAGAATGGATTTCTGCTCCGTGCAATGGACTCACATTCTTTACATGTTTAAAGAGACCTCAAAATTGCATGGGGAACATGAAAAAAAAAATCCAGGTTTTTTCTCTTTTAGGAATTTTACCCTGAAGAGGGTCTGTTACGTAGTAGTAAGTCCATCTAGCTAAAAACTGATTCGAATATTGGATCAGAGAAGAAGCCAGGCATGGTGGGGTACAGCTGTAAACTCAGAATGTGTCAGGCTAAGGCAGGGGGATCTTGGGACTCTAGAAGCCAAGGTCTGCCTGGACTGTTGGATGAGACTGTGAGTCGCAGGAAAGGTGCTTGCCACGAAGCCTGGCAACCCCAGTTTGATCCCTGGGACCTGAGTGGAGAAAGAGCACTGAGTCCTGAAAATGGTCCTGTGCACTCCACACGCGTACTGTGGCATGTGCGCCTCACACACATATACAAACAATAGATAAATGTAATAAAAGCTGAAAGTAATAAAGTCAGCAGATTCAGGAGCGATACTTGAGCTAGAAAGACCTGGACATGAAGATTCATTCAAATTGACAGTTTCATTTGAATGAACTAGTCCTCTGAGAGATTACAGATCAAAGACTACAGACTTTTTTCAGGAAAACACGGACACAGTCTTGGTATCTTAGCAATTGAATTAAGACTCCTAAGACTTCAAAGAAGTTCACCTTGAAAAAAACCTTGAATTTGGGTGAAAACACATGTTCACTTATTCCTTAACCTAAGAAAGCCCTACACATTCCGAGGTTTACCCAAGCTGCCAAGGACCAGGACAGCATTGCCTGATCCAACTACTCTGGGGACAGAGCTGGTGAGACATGCCATCTGATAACGCAAGCATGAGTCCCCAGTGACCTTTCTTGGCATCTTGCCTTCTTCTCTTTAAAGCTGCCGGTCTTTGCACAAAGCTTTCCTCCTACCCCTTGCATGACAGTTTCTCCCTTTCCTCTGTCAGTTCTACCACCTTCTCACACCCTGACCTCAGGTAGTCTGTAGCACAAGTCCTTAATCTTCTCTTCCCTTGATCTTCCCTTGATCTCCCTGGGTCTTTACCAATCGTCACTGGCTTTTAGTTACCACTTTCATGGAGAACACCCCCAAACCTGCACTTTTGTGGCGTCTTCCCAACAGAATAATAAATTTATTTTTCTCTTTTGTCCCTACTCGACAATGACTCAGCTTTAAGACACTTAAAATAGAACCCATGTAATCTCTCCCCTCCAGCATTGACTCCCATTTCATTTTGATCCGAGTGCCCCATGATCATCCTGGCATCCAGAGCTCAGTCTTCCTTTCTTCCAATATGGTTCAGATTCTTTCTCCCTGATCCATGAGTCTCTGCTCCCTATGCCCAGTGTTTGTCCATGGACACCCAGATCCTAGATAATGATAGTGGTCATCTCAGTCCTTCACAGCCAGTAGATACATTCTCTAAAGAAAAGTCATAATTATACCTGATTTTCCCATGACTCCACGGTTTCTGATTGCTTCTTGAGTTTCCATCCAGGCTATCTTCACCCAGGCCCAGTGGTCCTTTAAAGGTCATTCTCTAGTCTCTTGTTTGTACCTACCATTAGGACAAGTCAGGAAGCCTATTATTCTATGAATAAAAACACACTTTGCCTTCCATTACCTCTGGCTGTAATAGTATTCTCCATCTTTTGTGACCTGCCTCGTGAAGAGCAATTTTAAAATCATATTCTCAAATCCTTCCACAATTTTTAAATCAGAAATGCCATTTTATTCTCTAAGTCCTTTTCATTTATTATCTGTGACTTTATAGAATTTTTACCACAAAACCCAGTAGTAGAAAACGCTAATTTTTTTTTAAGTCATTGTTTTCATGGGCCAGAAATCCAGGTGCACCCTAGCTGGATCTTCAGGCTTGAGGTTGTAACTAAACCCACAATCGGATTTTTGCGTGGCTCGGAAAGGGGCTCCTGGCAGGGCCCAGATCCTTGCTGGCTTTGGGTCAGAGACAAGAGTTCTTCCCCATGTGAGTAAGCTTTTCTACAACAGTGTGGTGAGCTTCCTTCAGATCAAGGAACATGAGACAGAGAAAGAGTAATGCAAGAAAGGAGCCATTCCTCTTACAAGCTCATCTCAAAAGTAATGGCACATCATCCCTTCTGGCTTATTCCACTCCTGCATCTCTAAGCTCCGCCCACACCTGGGAGCAGGCTGCGCTATTACTTTGGTAAGAGCAGGGGCGATGTCCTGGGAGCATCTCATGCAGCCTGCTCTTCATAGTCTCCCCTGCCTTGTACCATTCCTATCCCTTCTGCTAAGGGAGCAAACAGGCCTCGAGAGTGAGCTGGCACATTGGTCTTGGTTTTTCTCTTAGCCTCTGATGCAGACGTCTGTCTCTATAGCTGAGTCCTTCACCTCTCTCTGTGGAGTTAGACTAAAGCCGGTTGCATGCTGGCAGCACAGGGAGCGAATCTCTTCTTATGGTGGCAAAGGCCTGACTCTCACACACTGCAGAAAAGCCAGTCCGGTTAGAAGTGGGCATTTATTTGTCTGTGCTCCGAAGTGTGACTGTATGGTCCTTGTGGTTCTCTGAATAACCAGTTCCACTCTGAGATGGAATGCTTCTAACTTCAGGGGTAGGATGTGGGAGAATCTAAAATGCCACTTTCCTGGAACAGAGAGAGACTAGGCCCTCCCCTCACATCCTTATTTAGCACTTGCACAAATATACAAGCAATTAATGCCATTACCTTCCTTCCTTTCTATCTGGAGCGCTGAAACTCTCAGCTGAGTAGATCCATTGCCCAGACAACTTCACAACTTCCTCTCTCTCTCCCTCTCCCTCTCTCTCTCTCTCTCTCTCTCTCTCTCTCTCTCTCTCTC
>JADRCD010196331.1:3949-17124 GCA_019843815.1 Montemys delectorum | reverse complement strand
ATTTAGGTTTTATGAGCCTCTGAGTTCAATTGGCAATACCCATATGAATACTGTATGTTTAGGTTCATGGGCTTAAGCATGTGCAACTTAAAGAGGCTTACTGACAAAAAACTCCCTTTCAGGAGGGCAGTGATGGCATATGCCTTTAATCCCAGCACTTGGAAGGCAGAGGTCAAGGCCAGCCTGGTCTACACAGTGAGTTCCAGGACAGCCAGGGCTACACAGAGAAACCCTGTCTCAAAAAACAAAACAAAACAAAACAAACAAATAAAAAACCTTCCCTTTCCTTCTCCCACTGATCATCAAATCCTATCAACTGCCAGGAGCCCCTCAGGTAGTGGGGGAGCCTTCTAAGCCAGCACCTACTCATGTTAGAAAGTCTCTGTGATTCTTTTTTTAGGTTACAGTGATTAAAGCATTTGGAACTCAGGATGAAATGTGTATCCTAGTAAGTACTGTTTTGGTAGGATTCGATAGTATTCTGGGAATAGGTCAAATAAATATGATTACTAAAACAACACAAATTCTTCCAAACAGAAGTCCTATCGACTTTGATGCTAGAATTGTCACTTGTTTCACAGAAAGTCTTCTTGGGAGCTCCAAAACCCTCTAAATATGATTTCACAAAGACAGACGAAAGGGTAAGTTTAAAGGAATACAGAATGGTAGAGTTTAAGGGAAAGAAGCCCAATCTGTATGGAATTTAATATGCACTTATTTCTGATGTTTATAAAGTATGAAGAAGAGTGGACACTTTAGCCTCTAATAGAGCTGATGCCATAGGAATGCAAGCTCCTATGTAAACAAACTTACACGGCACACGGAGGTGGTTCTGTTATTTCTATAGGGGTCTTTGAGAGATATATTAATCGTTACAATAGTCCCTTCAACCTTAAGAGAAAAAAAAGATACCAGAATTCCAGGCATTTGCAGAATATTAGTCTAATATTAATGATGTAGCTAAAGAGTTGTATTTGACCTTTAGCTCTACTCTTATACGCCATATTTAGAAGATGAAAGACAGAAAAACACCTGTCTATTTTACTCTTCTACTGCATGAAAAGGTACATCTTCAGATGTAAAATTCAGTGACTGTAGTAACAGGCTCAATATCATTACTTGTACATTTCTTAGAAGAGAGGGATAGAAAGGAGAAATGTTGATAATTATCATAGTGTTTTCTTTCTCATGAGCTGATAAAATATAACACAGAAAGTAGTGGATGCTTACTCTTTGTTAAGGACTTGCCCATATTGTCTCTTTCATAAGAAATTATTTTGGGAATCACAACAATAACATAACAAGAACTTCTGAACTATGTCCTTTCATTTAAGATTTGTAGACTTTCCTCGTTAGTATTCAATGCCTGTAATTTTCTAAAGTCTACTTATTTAAGACTTAATCAACACAGAACTGTTTTCTCAGTTTTGAAGAAATAGAGAGACAATCAAACTGTAGTCAGGACAGACATATCTTGACATATTTTACCATAGTTTCTACAGCTTAGCCATCTTGCCTTGGGATTGATGTGGATTGATTGTGTGCACTATAATAGTGCACTTCTCCCATGTCTACATTATTGTGTCTGCCCACAAAGACAATAAATACAGATTTAAGGCACCATCATTATGACGTCATTTAAACTAACCTGCATTTTAAAAGTCTTTTGCATCAAATATTGAAAAATACTAAGATCTGGTAATCTGGTATGTAGGTTCTGATGGGAATGCAATTAATCCCCTATAACATGCAGCAGGTGTGACCAGCCTTTCAACATTTAGGCATGACCCAAAATCCTTTACAGCTCATGCTCAAGAAATACCCTCAGAGGGGAAAATAACTCTTTTACATTAACTTAAATGAGTTAAAGATTCTTTTTTTTTTTTCATTCAGTTCATCCAGATTATAGCTTTCTGTCCCTCTTTTTGCCCAGTTCTTCCTTACCCCCCCCACCCTGCCCCCTGCAATACACCTCCTTCAGTGAGTATGTTGGCTCTGGATTACCTGATTTCCTGGCCCTTTTAGCTGGGGTATTGACAACAAATACTTGTTGTTATTGGAGATTTGATTACTGAAATAGTAGAGTGAAAGTAGGTTGACAGAGAAGGTCTTTGTGATCCAGTGAGGAGTCAGAGAGGAAATGGAGACCATATCAGATTTGCAACTACAAAGTTGTGTAAGATGGGAGGTACTTAATTTCAGGAACAGTAGGAAAAATGTGGGTCTGCCCTCAGTCTAGTTGCTGTCCTGGAGGAGATACCCTTTGGTTAGCAGAGGTTGCCTGCTGTAGTTGGGTTCTGGGACAAATTAACATGTGGGTGGGTGGAGTTTAGGAAGAGATGGTTTGTTCTATCCAGAGGAGATGAACTGGGGTGTGGATGAGTGCAATATTATAAGAAAAGTCTGCAGCTAGAGTTCTATTCTATTCCAGTACTAATGATGACTGGGGAATAGTATATACGGAAATATAGAGAGGAGAAAGTCAGTCAGCCTGCCTGGCTTTCTGGCAGGCATAGCCTGTTGTTGGCTTGGCAGGGGTGTCTCCAGGAGCTGGATAAAATGATACAGTGCCTAGTAGAGGGAAGAAGATTAGGAGGATATGGTCTGTGGGTTCCATAGGAGATGTGCGAAGAAGTAAGGAAAGGTGGCAGTGTTCTGTTGCAGCTATAGGGAAAAGACTGGGGATTGGGTCTGGGGTAACAGGAGGTAAAGGTCTGAGGTCAGCCTACTTGGCTTTGCTTGTTTCTTTGCTGTTTGTTGTTGTTTGTTTTGGCAAGCATGGATTGTTATCAGGCAGGGAGTCTCTGTAGACTGGGAAGTATGGCTGGTTTGGCCCCTATTTAAAGTACTTTTTTATTTGAGTCACATCTGTATGCATTTTAAGTGTGTATGACATGAGATCCACAGTTTGAACACTAAGGGTTCATCAGTTTTGCAGTCCACATATGTTTGGATTGACTTGGAAGAAAATTGCATTAGAAATCCAAGGAACAATTTTAAATGACGTATTAGTGCTAGGAATTTTAAATGAGGAATCCCTTTCTTCTGCAGGATCTCTATATTCCTCTCTTAGATGAAGGGCAGCAGAGTAGAATGAAGTGTATGTGAAATTCAACAGATTAGTTGTCCTTGAGACAGTGTTCACTGTCCTTTGAAGGAAGTATGAGTACTAAGTAAGTCTTAACCATGATGTTAACACATTCTTAATCTCTTCTTTCTGTTTTCTTCTTGGTGTTACCATCAGTAGTTACATTCTGTGGTATTAAAGCATACGTCTCATCAATTTGAATGAATATCCATAGTTGTGTGTTAACTATATATTCTTGAAATTACAGAGTAGATTAAATGACAGTAAGTATATCTTCACTTTTTGATGATGTCTATGGGTGTTCTAAGAAAGAGGCTTGCTTGCAATGTCATAATAACCAGAACATTTATTGAGTAGTACTTTGTGCAAAGGATTTTGCTGGAGTTTTGCATACATTACTTTGTCATTCTAAAAGCATATTCTCATCTTCTAAGAAAACTGAATAATAGAGAGATATTTAGAAGCTTGCATGAATAATTGAGATCCAAGCAGATTGGGTGAGTGTCATCATATGTTGTGTTTCTTTCTCATTGCAAAAGAAGAGAAACATATTATTTCACTTACGTTCATTTAGTTATCATGTTAATTATACAAAATGTATCATAAAATGAATTAATGAAAACATCTGGACCTAATACCAGAGCATCTTTAGTACTGGTTTTTAAGCGAGTGAATTCTCAGAATAGAAATGCATATTTATGGAAACACCTCAGCATTTTCATTCTGAATCCTGAGGATGATAAACTTTGAAAGCTGAAAAAAAAATAAATAAAACTCCTACATCAAAATAAATATGAAGGAAGTATCTTCATACAATATAATGAACATTCTTATATCTCTTCCTGACCATATTTATATCCTTCCCCAACACTTTTGACTGTATGTTATTACCTTTATCTTAATTATTATCTTAATCTATGTAATGATATTCCCCAACATACTTGTAATTTTATTTCAAAAATAACTTCTTTGCTTTGGCTCATAAGATTGGCCCTGTTAGCACTTAGTCATTGATGGTAAGATAATTTTGTTGGCTCTACCTGCTATAAAAACATTCTGGAAGGAGCAGGGTGTTTGTTTTTAATTATGTACCCACTACTTGAGCCCATGAAGCTTCAATGAACTGATCTCTAAGTCACAAATACCAGCCGTGGTTAAATTCAATGGGTCAGAAAGACAAGACCAATATGACTGTGAGATATGAATTTGTAGGTTATAGTAATGTAGACATAATGGAGGAAGTGAAGAGAGGTCGAAGCCCAGCAGTAATAAGTGTGCACTAGGCCAGGCGGTGGTGGTACACTCCTATAATCCCAGCACTTGGGAGGCAGAGGCAGGTGGATTTCTGAGTTCGAGGCCAGCCTGGTCTCCAGAGTGAGTTCCAGGACAGCCAGGACTACACAGAGAAACCCTGTCTCAAAAAACAAACAAACAAACAAACAAACAAACAAAAACAAAAAAAAGTGTGCACTCTACATACATGTCAAAGTTTCTCAGAACAAAGTTTAGCAGGAAACTTTTAATATTAAAAACATTTAAAGACATATCCTGTTAAATGATAGCATTTTAACAATTATTTAAGTAACAAGCTGATCCTGAAGAACTGATTCTCTCAATGTTATGTATCTCAATAAGCTTCTCAGATTCTATATGTAAACACAGGACCTAACACATTTTATTAGAAGCAGAAATGATGCAGAGGACATCTAAGTAGCTGTCCCAAGCTTTCCTGTTTCCTACTATTTTTTTTTCATTATAAACTCACATGCAATGATCCAGGACAAAATAATCTTGAATCAACCATCTTGTCATGTACAGAAGAGACCAACATAATGACACTGAGGATTATTTAGCTTTATGTTTTGATCCTACATCAAATTATTTTGTACTCCTGGCAAATGCAGTGCAGATCTGCTGGCTTTCTGCACAGTCTGTTGCATTATAATTCCTTCATGTGTATAATGAGGTGACTAACTCATGACGGCTGAGGCTTTTATTACTCTAACATCCAACCTTCAAGCTCCTTAGAATTCAAATGTGTCATTCTTCATGTAACGGTTTAGTATAAATAACATGCATAGCAGAGTCAAGGTCAATGCAGCTCACTAGATGACAAAATGAATGACTTCTACATTATGGCTTATGAGATATACTTTTTACATTTGAGTTTTTGTTCATTTTTTTCTTACAAATGTTATATATTCTCTTCCCAATTCTTCCTCATATTTTCCATATATTTTTATTATAATTAATTATATCATAAATTAATTATGCTGCTATCAATTCATTCATAAAGCACTTATTATCTTTTGTTTTTAAACTTTTCCTGTAGCACAAATTCAATTCTCCTGAACCACTGGCTCAGATAGATTCTCAGGCATGAAAACTCTACAGTGTCTTTAGTTGTACTCAACATTGGATGCTACTTTCAACAAGTGTTTCTAAACATGTGGTCATGCATCCATTCCTGGTTAAAGCTGTGTGGTTAAAACAAAACAAAATAAATGGACAGGATTATTATAAAAAAATATTTATGGCTTATGTGGCTGTGATTGGAAGAATAAGAGTTTGAGGGGAGAGAGAACAGATTACCTACATGGCTAATATTGTCAAAAACTATATTAATAAAAAGAAGAGTTTTTATTTAATTTTGTGTAAGTGATCAGAGATGATTTTACCTTTTTGCTTACTGCCAAGTACACGTGATGTAGTCTTTATCTATTAGAACAGACAAAACAAAAGTTCTAGGTTAGGGACAAAAGACTATAGCTCAGAGCATGGCAGACAGCTGATGTTTGGGTTGCTTGCTCCTCAAGTCATGTGTGAGCTCCAGAGACGTATCCAGATAGATGCTTTGCACAGTAGAATTCAAAGTTTATGAAGTTGGAGGTGAGTGTCTGTTTTCTTTTGTTTTGCTTTGTTTTTCATGAAAGTCTTCTTTTTGAAGTAATACTTTGTATTTAACTAAAAGCAAATCATTTGTCTTTGGTGCTTTGTTATTTCTCTGGACAACAACTTTATATCTGTCTTTCAAAGCATGTTCAATAAAAACATTCCTGATAAGAGAAACAAAACAAATGTCTGTTATGTCTCCGCCTGTGTAAGATGTTCCATGGTGTAAGCCATGGAAGATAGGCGTCCCTTCACCCAGTGTGTTCTCTACTATGTGTGCCTTCCCCAGTGTGTAGCTCTTGTTTTGTTTTACATGGAGATATTTTGGTTTTTGGGTTTTGTTTATTGGGTTTTGTTTATTGTTTTTTTTTGTCATTTGGGGATTCTTGTTTGTTTGTTTGTTTGTTTGTTTTTAGGTGATCTATTTAGCTTTCTTGTGCCTTTTTGAATGGCTTGGTTTCATGTATCTAAATGTATCTGTCTTTGCAGACTCATTTTATAGTGTTCACCACGTGCCTGCTTCCAGGATAGTTGTTACAGGGAATATTTCATTGTAAGGACTATACTTTTCTCATGAACAATCTGTTTTGCATGAACTGTGAAGATTTTTTTCTTTAGTCATCAGTAATTTTATTCAATCAAGTCTTAGTTTGCATTGCTACCTTTGAGCTTGTTTGGACTTGTAAGTTTCATTTTCAAGTACAATTGAACAATTAGGTCTTCTCAGTGCCTAATTTTAATTTCCTCCTACAAATTCGTTAATTTTTTTATTCTATACACATAATGCTTGCCTTTAATTTACAGCTATGGATTTATAAATGTACATTTATGGAGAAATAGAAGTAGATGTTGAGTTTGTGTGTGTATGAAAGAGAAACAGAGAGAGACAGAGAAAGAGAGATAGAACTATATTCTGAAACCTGTAAGCTAAATGCAGTTTGCTTCCTGATTTTGTAAGTAAAGCCGTATGTATCATGGATACAGTAAATACTTGTTTTGCCCAGAAAGCTAACTTATTTTCTGACCCTTTTCAGAAGAATCTTCACTGAACCTTGAGATAGTTCTCATAGTTGAATCTGAACAGGAGTAACTTTCTCCTTTTATTCAGAATTCAGAGTGTTGGATGAAGTGGCATTCTTATGTTCCAAGACAATTGTGCTTTGTACTCGTTTTCCACTTACGATACATTTTTTTTGTGTGTATGATTTGATTTATAATTTGGGTTGAATTTTTATTCTTTACTGATATTATGTTGACCATTTCTTCTTCATTTTCTTCAGTTCTGTTTGAATAAACAGTATACTGTCCTAGAATGCATTTTGATGGTGCTTTCTGATGTCTCTCATTGGCTGGTAGGCCTCCATAAATGAGTTGAAATCTTGCTTGTAGGTGTTTAGAAACTTTGGCCTATTTGTAAGAACCACTGTAATTGTGGGAAATAGGAAGAGCAAATACAGTGGGCCTGAAGCGGAAGCTCTGAATTTCAAGTCACATTGTCATCCCTGTTAAGAAACTTGAAGAAAAATAGACAATCACCAATATCTGTCTCTTATCTTAACCTCAATGTGTCTTTTTCCCTATGAATAACTACTATGAAAATCAATTTTTGTGTTTCTTAGTTGTAAGTAATGTTGGCTTTTCCATCACTAGTTCGTTATCACCAATCTCTGGTGCTATGTGTAGACTCTAATTTCTTTAATCTGTTCTGTCTCCATGTGATTTTGATCCAAACAGAATGGAAAAAAATGGAAAAAGCTTATACTCTGAAAAGAGAACACAGTACAGTAAATACAAAGGCAACTAACTTCCTTTGCTGTGCTTCTCATTTTGCAGCTGCTGATTTTATATCCTAATAAATTGTTGTATCAAAAATATAAGGCTAGAATGCTGCATTTCATTCTTTATAGGAATTACATCAATTTTAACACCACATACCTAAAGCTAGGATGGGAAAGAAGGATCACATGTAATAGATCTGTAATGTTTACACAGTGGTTCAAAGCTGTATGATTTCCTTTATCACTGTCGACTATTTCTCAAAATCTGTCAAACATGTTCTCCTTTACTTCTTTTGCAGTCAGAGAATAATAAAAATAAGAAATACAATTTTAAAAGTAGATAAGTTATCAAAGAAAGACAACTTTGAATTTGATATTTCTTCCATAACATAATAAATTTAAAATTCCAGTAGAGTTTTACAGGAACATTTATTAATAATTATTGAGGAATTTTTAATCAACAATATGTTCTCTTTCTCTAATTTTCTTTTCTTTTGGGTTGGGTTACAATCTTTGCGGCAACTAATGGAGAGACGTGCAGGCTGTAGCTCATGGTATAAAGGGGGGAGATATCTGGCTGGGAACTCTTACAGGTGCTCACTTACATTTCCACATTTGTAAAGATTCATTAGGATTTAGTAAATAATACTGAACATGAGGGTAATTGGGCAGTTAGAATTATAGGTAGTATATATTCTTGGGAAACTTTCCTGTAACGTTGGTAGTATCTTAAGCATCAAATCCTTGGAAAGAAATTCACAGAATAATTTTACAGTTTTGGAAATGGATACATAGTGCTCTTTAAACTTTAACAAAAAGAAAACATTTCACAATGCAGATATCAATCTAAGAAAATTTTTTATCTATTATGGAAGGTCCCGTACTATTCCTAAATGGATTGAGAATGTTACAACAATGAATAAAATTGAAAGACAAGAGTATCATTTCAGAAAAAACGAGAACAAAGTAAACTTGAAAAATGTCATAATAACTCACAAGTCTACCATGTATAAACCACAAAGCTAGATCTGAATGATAAAAACAAAGAGTGCATAACTTACAAAATTTACAATGTCCATGAGATACAAACAAAATGATTGCTTAGGAGAAAATATGCTATACTTCAACTTGAATCAGACAGTATTTTCTCCTGAGGGTCCTTATGAAAAGTGAAGAACATTCAAATATAGAAGATTTGGGCGTGCCAGAGTGTCATACTTCCCTCTTTAGAAATGAAAGTATCATTGTAACAGAAACTTAAACCTTTTAAGATGCAGAAGGGTTATGTAATTTATCACTTTTATATGAGGAAAGACATAATCACAAGAAATTGTCTTTTGTAAAAATATGCATCAACAATAATAAAACACATTTATAAAATTTTAAAATTAATGGCATTAAATTTCAAAAAAAAGGTCACACATCATACCAAAATATTTTACAACCACATATAATCCTTTCTAAAAACTGCAGTCTATATGTATCAGCTTTTTGACTGATATTTTTTTGGAGGGGATGGATTTTGATTGTTGTGGTATAATATCATCACCAAAATCAATCTACAGAGGAAAGGACTCACACTTCCATATAAAAGTTTGACTTCAAACACACCAAGGGCAGGAACTCAAGCAGGGCAAGAACCTGTACACAGGAGCTGATACGGAAGTCACAGATGAAAAATTTCTTACTGTTTATCTTCCATGGATTGCTTATCCTCCTTTCTTATAGAAGTCAGGACCACTAACCCTGGAATGGCTCCACTCACCATGGATTGGTCTTTCCTCCACCAATCACTAATTAAGAAAATGACCCACAACCATAATTTGTGGAGGCATTTTCTCAGTCAAGTTTTCCTCATTTCAGACAATTCCAGCATGTGCTTAATTGATATAAAATCACCCAGGTCTTCTGATGCCTTTGAAACTTGACACAAAGATATCACCATGTACTTATAATTCTTCCTTTCTTGCTCTTCCCCAAGACCACACATCAATAACAAAATCACAATATAATCACTCAAAATTTTAAAAATTCACACTCTTTAAAAATTCAAATACTTCAAACTTCAACATCATTAAAATAGCCAGTATATTTTAAAACTTGAAGTCTATTAAAAAGTAAAGCCTCTCAATTTACCTCTCCTGTAAAAGACAAATAAATTAAACACTTTCTGAGTTCACAAGAAAGACCAGAATGCAATCACAATCTGGAAAAAAAAATGAGACCATATAAATAACTCAAATTCCAATGCCTAGAAGTCACTGATGATCTTCTGACCTTCTCTGAGGGACCCAGAAGATCAGAATACATAAAGTACAATCCACAAACCACAAGAAGATCAAGAAGAAGGAAGACCAAAATATGGATACTTCATTCCTTCTTAAAAGGGGGAACAAAATACCCATTGAAGGAGTTGTAGAGACTAACTATGGAGCAGAGACAGAAAGAAGGAAAATCCAGCCTGATATAGCTTTCTCCTGAGAGACTCTGACAGTACCCAACTAATACAGATGTAGAGGCTTACAGCCATCCGTTGAACTGAGTACAGGGTCCCCAATGAAGGAGCTAGAGAAAGGATCCAAGGAGCTGAAGGGTTTGCAGCCCCTTAGGACCAACAACAATATGAACTAACTAGTACCCTCAGAGCTCCCAATGGACTAAAACACCAACCAAAGAGTACACATGGTGGGACTAATGGCTCCAGCAGCATATGTATAGCAGAGGATGGCCAAGTTGGTCATCAATGAGGAGAGGCCTTTGGCCCTATGAAGGTTCTATGCCCCAGTGTAGGGGAATGCCAGGGCCAGTAAGCAGGAAAGGGTGGGCTGGCAAGAAAGAGGAGGGGCAGGGGGAGGGACAGGGGTTTATTCTTTTGTTTTTTATCTTTTTTTTAACTTTTATTGCATTATGATGAGAAAAGTTACATGATTTCAATTTGCCTGAATTTGTTAACATTTAAAAACATATTTTAAGTAAATAGAATTAAACCACATTCTTGTTTCTCTTTTGTACCCCAACTCCTCCCAGAGACCCCCTCTTCAATACCTACAATATCTTTTTTGTCATATTTCTTAAAATTTATAAAATATTGTAACAATAAAAATGAGTATTATAAAAGTTGTTTGATATAAAACAATCAATTTAACAGTGTTATGTAGATGCTTGTCTATAGCAATACTGAAAATACTTATGTTTTTCTCAGTATAAATTTCAAATAACTCCAAACATATTAACTGTATATTTCAAAATAATACATTATTACTAGTATTTTCTTAAATGAACATAAATATGTAAAGTTTTTTGTTTGTTTGTTTTGTATTTAGTAGAGTTTAAAATCTTGGCACTTTCTGTGGTACAATCCCAGAATAAGAACAAATTTTAGACCTTGGATTTCATTGTAAAAAGGCTGTACTTCAATGACCCTCACATCCCCAAAGGATTTCACCTCTATCATAGCTAAACTGAGAGCTGACAATTCTGTTGCATCAAGGAATGAGTTGTAGGCATGACTTTTGGACACAGACTTCCTGCTATGGTCAAAACTATTTGACTTGAGTGAGTGACTTTATTCTCAGGCCAGAGAGAACAGATTACATTTATTTAAGAAATGGTGTGTGTATTAAGATAGTTTATCCATAAAGTCATTCACCAACTATTTAAAAATGAACAATGGTTCTGCTTGGAGGGTGGCACAGACATTAGGTGTGGGTAAGAATCTGGTTCATTGGCTGTGATAATTTGGAAAAGCATTCATCTCAGAGAAAGAGTAACTTGTAAAGTCCTCTTCTTCAAACTTGATACAAGAGCTACAAATGTCAAGCAAAACATTCAATCTCACCCTTCGTTGTTCTTTTACATAGAAGCCACCTCCCAAGTTAATTGTCTATGTCTCCCTTGGGTATATAAATACTTTTGAAATATATAAGCTGTTCTGAAAACCATAGTATAGTATAAAAACATGAAATAAACAATACTACTAATAGAGAGGCTGAGATAGGAGAAGCAAGGTTTCAAGACCCTTATGTTGTACACAGCAAGACTCTGTCGCAAACAAGCTGAAAGTATATAGAGATTGTACAATATTGGACCTATTTCTCCAATTACCAAATTAGAGAGACCATTGGATGACAACAAATTTCTAATTCCTCATATTTTTGTATTTCAATCACTTAGGAGATGTTGGTAATATTAATTTTCATATTAAGATGTTAAGAAAAGGTAATTGTCACTTCCTGTTGTTTTTGTTGTAAGAGGTGGAATTGGATTTGTGTGGATTTGTTGAAAGATTACTTTCTTGCTTCTTCTAGGGTATAGTTTTGCTCCTTATGTTGATGTTTTCCATCTATTATCCTTTGTAGGTCTGGATTTATGGAAAGACATTGTGTAAATTTTGTTTTGTCATAGAATATCTTGTTTTCTTCTGCTGGGTATAGTAGCCTGGGATGGCATTTGTGTTCTCTTAGGGTGTGTATGACATCTGCCCAGGATCTTCTAGCTTTCATAGTCTCTGGTGAGAAGTCTGATGTAACTCTGATAGGCCTGCCTTTATATGTTACTTGATCTTTTACCCTTACTGTTTTTAAAATTCTTTCTTTGTTTAGTGCATTTGGTGTTTTTACTATTATGTGATGAGAGGAATTTCTTTTCTGGTCCAGTCTATTTGAAGTTCTGTAGGCTTCTTGTATGTTCATGGGCATCTCTTTCTTTAGGTTAGGGAAATTTTCTTCTTCAATTTTGTTAAAGATATTTACTGGCCCATTATATTGGGAATCTTCACTCTCTTCTATACCTATTATCCTTAGGTTTGGTCTTCTCATTGCGTCCTGGATTTCCTGGATGTTTTGGGCTAGGAGCATTTTACTTTTTGCAGTTTCTTTGACTGTCGTGTCAATGTTTTCTATGGTGTCTTCTGCCCCTGAGATTCTCTCTTCTATCTCTTGTATTCTGTTGGTGATGCTTGCATCTATGAGTCCTGATTTCTTTCCTAGGTTTTGTATCTCTTTCTGATTTCTTTTTTATTTATTTATTTATTTATTTATTTATTTTTTATATATTAGGTATTTTCTTCATTCACATGTACACTTTCCCTCTCCCATTTTCCCCTCCAAAACAAACAAACAAACAAACAAACAAACACAAGAACAAACCCCTTCTGCCTCCCCCCTCCCAATGCCTGTCCCCCCACCCTCTCCCACCCATTGGCCCTGGCATTCCCCCACACTGGGGCACAAAACCCTCACAAGGCCGAGGTCCCTCCTCCTATCGATGATCGAATTTGCAATCCTCCACCACATACCTGCTGCCAGTACACTCAATCCCACCCTGTATAGTCCTTGATTGGTGGTTGGGTCCCTGGGAACTCTGAGGGTATTGTGCCCCAGTGTGGGGGAATGCCAGGGCCAATGGGTGGGAGAGGG
>JADRCD010196325.1:0-13760 GCA_019843815.1 Montemys delectorum | reverse complement strand
AAAAAAAAAAAAGCCACACCATTTGACACCATTTGATCCTTTCACCAACCAGGGATGAAGTATTCAAATCTATGAATGTTGGGGTCCCTTCTCATTCAGACCTCTGAAGTGAGCTAGGCCATGGCCCCGTTATTACACAGTTGCTCACAAGAATTGCCTTTTTCTTTTTCAGATTCAAGGGATGACAGCATTACCTCCTGATATCAAAAGGCCTTATAAAGCAGCACCTCTGGTGTGTGGGACATCAGCTTCCTCACCTCTGCATGGCAGTTTCTCTCTCCACTTGCTTATGTGCTCTCTGCTTCTTGGAAGTATGCTGAGCACCCAGGGCTTGGGACTTCTGTACGTGGTCATACTAGAGTCTGGAATATGAGACTGTCCTTTAAAGTCAGGTTAAAGACTGTGTTCATGTTAGACCTGAAGAGATGGGTGGGTGCCAAGAGCCTGGAAACTTAAGTTTCCACACATACTCATCTTCCATTTTCCTTCCCAGGCTACCTGAGCGATGTCACTGTGGTTTTCTGGGTTTCCTCCTGAAAGTCGATGTTCTATGCATATGATTATTAGTAGAATAAAATTAACCTGATTTAACCACTTTGCAAGTCAGTACATCAAGTGGGAAGCAAAGAATCTTTAATTTTTCAACATTACATGTGATTTCAACATGACACTCGATGTCCTCCTCACAAACACGTTTACCTTAACAACATTAGTGGACTTACTCTCCGCTCCTGCTTGCTCATCTTCCTTTCTGGGTGTAACTTGCCAGGGTAGGCACAGCTCTCTCTTCGACAGGTCCCAGTCCCTGAGTTTTCCCCGGTTTTACTCATGGT
This sequence comes from Montemys delectorum, assembly GCA_019843815.1. NCBI lineage: Eukaryota > Metazoa > Chordata > Mammalia > Rodentia > Muridae > Montemys > Montemys delectorum. The sequence continues at coordinate 12,927 of JADRCD010196325.1, read as the reverse complement.
CCTCTGACCTCAGTGTTTATCTCTGCATCTTTGGTGGCCTTGATCAGCCGAGTCTGTTGATGCCCAATCCCACATCCAAGTATTTTCCAGTCTCTCTAGCACTGCCCTGTTGAAATTTTTTCTTAAGCTCCGCAACTCTCTTAAAAGAAAGAGATTTTGATAAGTGTGGAGAAGATGGTAGCTAATGGTTAACAGAAAAAAATGGAGAGCTGCAAACCTGTTGCTTTGAAGGGTTCTAGATGGGGTGAGATTCAAAAGAAGAGTAGACAGTGCAGGCATGCAGGAGGCGGGGCCATGGGACCTGCACGGTTCCTTATCACTCAGCGTTACCCTCTGGATTGACCTGAGTCACATTTCCTATGACAGATTTATTTTTATATTGGTTAATAAACTGACTTCCAATATAAAATTGCCACCAACTGAAGTTCTTATTCTTTTAGTTCTTTTTGTATTATCTGCTTAAATCTTGTTTTATGTCCTATCTTCATCCATTAAGCTGAATGTTTGGGTCATATTAATAAGCTTAATGGAATTAAAGGTTTTGTATAGTAGCTTATGTGATTCATGAGAGAATCAAGTTATTGTGTACTGTGTCAATAAAATCAGCTGAAAGCCCTTATTTTTCCACTTTAAGCCCTTTCTGTCTTACAAATTGTCATTTAAATAAATATGATGCTTTAGAGTCTTTGCTTCTTGATTCAAAGAATTTTTACATTTGAGGAAATATTGATATATTTTGTGGCTAATTTTACTTATTTTTTGTTTGTGTGGATGGTTTATATCAGACTGTGTGATTTTTCTATGTGTTCTCTGTATGTTTTTTCATTTGACTATTTGCCTGAGAAATATGACCACCTCATACACATATTTGAAATTTCATGTCTATTTCTACTTCAGAATTCCTGGGATCTGAAGTATCAAAACCAAATTACTTACATTGGGAGTTATTCAGTACTATACTTATTGCCATTGTTACTTATTATAACTTACTTATTGTTATTGTTCTTGGTAAGCAAAGTGGCACAGCAAGCATAACAAAATGAAGAGCTTCGGGAGCTCGTGTGAGAGGAGCCAGCCCAGGAGATCTCTTTCCACTGACATTGCGGGACACAAAACTAGAAATGTGTTCTCCTAGGGTATCTTGTGACTCTACATGGCTTCAAGGAATCACATATACAGTGGAATCAGGAGAGATTATGCAGTGAGAATACTGTGCAGTACCTACTATATCCTAAGTTGTTTGATTAGATGCTAAGTAGACCCTCTGAAACTGCCTGGTCTTCGTGATACTGCCTTGGTCGACATTAGCTGCTTCCTAAATCTGTCTGGCAGAGAAGCTTGACACCTGAAGAAGAAGAGAGTCCAAACGGATGAGTTGACTTCTGTTTTGACCCTCACCTGCAGGGCATGTGAGGGAGACATGAAATTCAGAATTCATCATGGTTGGGGGGATTGTGGATGGTAACACTTTTCTGAACATGTTCAGGGACCCTAGCAGTTAGCTGAGACAGATAAGGAACAGCTTTGATGTGAGCCTGATTCTAATGGCTGCAGAGACCAAGGAAAGGACGCTTGGAGGCAGAAATAAACATGTTATACAGTTTGCTTAATCAAACTTACTACTGAGCATGAGGGCTATTTCTGGTTTTCTATGTGTTGAGCATCACTTTACTTTCTTATAAGAAAAAAATTAATACCTCTGAGTATCTCTGTAGTACTGATTCAGTATAAAAGGAATAAGGGAAACAACCCATGTTTGCCCATGAATTCTGATGAATATTGATAGTTGTCCATCACTTTTCTCCACATTTTAAAACATTTTTTATATATTCACTTTACATCTCAATATCAGTCCCCCCCTCTCCTGACTTGTCCTTTGGGAAGGGAGAGATCCCCCTCTAGGTATTATCCCCACTCCAACTATAACCCTCCACCATCCCCCTCCACCCCTCTACCCTTGGTCTTGTGGGATGGTGGAGCATCTATTTGGTATATGTTATATGTTGAGGAGTGGTATAGCTGGGTCTTGAGGTAGAACTGTTCTCAAATTTCTGAGAAACCACCAAACTGATTTCCGAGTGGTTGTGCAACTTTGCAATTTCACCAGCAATGGAATAGGGTTCCCCTTGCTCCACATCCTCATCAGCATGTGCTAGCCCTTGAGTTTTTGATCTTAGCCATTCTAATGAGTATAAGACAGAGTCTCAGGGTCATTTTGATTAACATTTCCCTGATGACTAAGGACATTGAGCATTTCTTTAGGTGCTTCTCAGCGATTCAAGATTCCTCTGTTGAGAATTTTCTGTTTAGCTCTATGCCCCATTATAATTGGGTTATTTGGTTTGCTGGTGTCCAACTTCTTGAGTTCTTTATGTATTTTGGATATTATTCCTCTGTCAGATGTACAGTTAGTTAAAAATCTTTTCCCAGGCTGTTCACTGCCGTTTTGTCCTGTTGGCAGTGTCCTTTGATTTGCAGAAGCTTTTCAGTTTCATGAGGTCCTGTTCATTAATTCTTGACCTTAGTGCCTGAGCCATTGGTGCTCTGTCCAGGAAGTTGTCTCCCATACTAATGACTGCAAAGCTAGTCCCCACTTTCTGTTCTGTTAGATTTACTGCGTCTAGTTTTACATTGAGGTCTTTGATCTCTTTGAACTTGAGTTTTGTGCAGATGATAAATATGGATCTATTTGCATTTTTCTACATGCAGACATCAAGTTAGACCAGCACCATTTGTTGAAGATGCTCTTTCTGTTCCATTGTGTGGTTTTGGTTTCTTTGTCAAAAATCAAATGTCTGTAGGTGTTTAGGGTCTTTGATTCAATTCCATTGATTAATCTGTCTGTTTCTACACCAATACCATGCAGTTTTTTTTTTATTCCTATTGCTCTGTAGAACGACTTAAAGTCACACTTCTGTTATTGCTCAGAATTGTTTTAGAGATCCTAGGTTTTTTATCATATGAAGTTGAGAATTTCATCATATGAAGTTCTTTCAAGGTCTTAAAGAATTGTGTTGGAATTTTGATGGGATTGCATTGCATCTGTAGGTTGCTTTAGTAAGATGGTCATTTTCACTATGTTAGTCTCACTGATCCATAAGCATGGTAGGTCTTTCCATCTTCTGATATCTTTCTCAATTTCTTCCTTCAGAGACTTGTACTTCTTGTCATACAGGTCTTTCACTTGCTTGGTTAGAGTCACACCAAAGTATTTTATTCTATTTGTGACTATTGTGAAAGATGTTGCCTCCCTAACTTTTCTTAGCCCATTTATTGTTTGTATAAAGGAGGACTACTGATTTCTTTGAGTTAATTTTTTATCCAACCACTTTGCTAAAGGTGTTTATCAGCTGTAGGAGTTTTCTGGAAGAATTTTTGGTGTCATTTATGTATTCTATCATGCCATCTTTGAATAGTGATACTTTGACTTCTTCCTTTCCAATCTGTATCCCTTTGATCTCTTTTTGTTGTCCTATTGCTCTAGAAGAATTTTAAGTATTATATCGGTTAGAAAGAGAGTGGACCGCCTTGTCCCTGATTTTGGTGGAACTCCCTTAAGTTTCTCCCCATTTAAGTTGATGTTAACTGTTGGCTTGCTATATATTAGCGTTTTTGTTTGTTTGTTTGTTTAGAGACAGGGTTTCTCTGTGTAGCCCTGGCTGTCCTGTAACTCACTCTGTAGACCAGGCTGGCCTCAAACTCAGAAATCCGCCTGCCTCTGCCTCCCAAGTGCTGGGATTAAAGGCATTCGCCAACACTGCCAGGCCTATATTAGCGTTTTTGTGTTTAGATATGTACCTAGAATTCCTGATCTCTCCAAGACTTTTAACATGAAAGGGTGTTGGATTTTGTGAAAGGCTTTTTTAGCATCGAATGAAATGATCATGTGAGTTTTATTTTTTCTTTCAGTTTGTTTACATGGTGGATTATGTTGATGAACTTTTGTATATTGAATCGTCCCTGCATCCCTGGGATGAAGCCTACTTGATCATGGTTTTTTATGATGTGTTTTTGGATTCAGTTTGCAAGGACTTTAATTGGATATTTTTTTCATTAATGTTCATAAGTGAAATTGGTCTGAAATTCTCTTTATTTCTTGTTTCTTAGTGGTTTAGGCATCTGAGTGACTGTAGCCTCATCAAATGAGTTTGGCAATGTTCCTTCTGTTTCTATTTTGTGGAGAAGTATTGGCATTAGCTCTTTTTTGAAAATCTGGTAGAATTCTACATCTGTCCCTGGACTATTTTTGGCTGGGAGATTCTAATGACTGTTTCTATTTTCTTAGGGGTTACAGAGCTGTTTAAATAGTTTCCTGATCTTGACTTGGCTTTGGTAATTGGTATCTGTCTAGAAAAAATCATCCATTCACTTAGATTTTTCAATTATGTGAAGTACAGGCTTTTTACATAAGATCTAATAATTCTTTGAATTTTCTCAGTGTCAGAAATGAAAATGTCTCCCTTTCATTTCTGATTTTGTTAATTTTGAGTACTTTTGCTCTACCTTTGAGTTAGCTTGTCTGAAAGTTTTTCTATCTCATTGATTTTTCTCAAAGAACCAGCTCTTGGTTTCATTGATTCTTTTTATTGTTCTCTTGGTTTCTCATTTATTGAGTTCAGCCCTGATTGTGATTGTGGCCTGCCATCTATTCTTCTTGGGTGCGTTTGCTGCTTCTACTGCTGCTGCTGCTTCTTCTCCTTCTCCTTCTCTTCCTCCTCTTCCTCCTCCTCCTTCTTTCTAGAGCCTTCAGGTGACTCCATTTTGTTGACTATTTTATTCATTTACTTTCAAATGTTATCCCTTTCTCAGTTTCACCTCCATAAACCTCCTATCCCATCCCCCTACCCCTACTATTATGAAGGTGCTCCCCTCCCCACCTGCCCACTCCTGCCTCACTGCCCTAACATTCCCCTACAATGGAGTATTGAGGCTCCACAGTAACAAGGGCCTCCATTTGGGTCCCTGTGCTCAATCTGAAGGTTGGCTACAAGCATCTGCATCTGTATTGGTCAGTCTCTGGCAGAGTCTCTCAGGAGACAGCCATACCAGGCTCCTGTCAGGAAGCACTTCTTGCTATCAGCAATAGTGTCAGGGTTTGGAGTCTGCAGATGAGATGGGTCCCTAGGTAGGGCAGTCTCTGTATGGTCTTTCCTTTAGTATCTGTGCCACTCTCTGTCCCTGCATTTCCTTTAATCAGGAACAATTCTGTGTTAATAGTTTTGAGATGGGTGGCTCCATCCCTCAACAGGGGCCATGCCTAACCTTTGGATATGGTCTCTGCAAATTGTCTCTCTCCTTTGTTGAATATTTCAGCTAATGTCATCCCCATTGGGTTCTGGGAGCCTCTTGCTTTCCTAGCATCTGTGGCTTTCTAGTTGTTACCCCCAGGTCCCCACCCACCACTGCTATAGCCCTGAGAAGCACAGAGGGTCAAGTGTACTCTTAGTTTGTATGAGAGCTCTCCAATTTCCTTATGAAGGCACTAGTGCTCTGAACTTTCCTCTTAGCACTGATTGCCATAAGTTTGCATATTTTGTGCCTTCATTTTCATCGATTTCTAGAACGTCTTTCATTTCTTTCTTTCTTCTCTTACCCATTTGCTTAGGAAACCCATTTCCTGCCCTTTTAACCTGACATGTTGTCTGTCATTGTTACTGAGCTGTGTTTCTCGTATAGAGCAGAATGATGGGTTCTGTTTACACACACACTCTATTAGCCTGTGTCTTTTTACTGGGGAATTGAGTCCATTGATATTGAGAGATATTAATGTTCAATGATTGTTACTTCCTGATATTTTGATGTTGGTTGTGCTAGTGTGTGTGTGTGTGTGTGTGTGTGTGTGTGTCTTCTATTGGTTTTAATGGTGTGAAATTACTTATTTCTTGTGTTATCTTGGGTGTAGTTATCTGGAGTTCTAGTATCCTCTGTAGGGCTGAATTAGTGGAAAGACATTGTTTAAATTTCTTTTTGTCATGGAATATTTTGGTTTCTCCATCTTTGGTGGTTGAAAGTTTTGCTAGGCATAGTAGTATGGGCTGGCATCTCTTGTCTCTTAGGGTCTGCAGGATCACTGCCCAGACCCTTCTAGCTTTTTAGAGTCTCAGGCAAGGAATTGGTGTAATACTGATACATTTGCCTTTGTATGTTACTCGGCCTTTTCCCCTTGCTGCTTTTAATTTTTTTCTTTGATCTGCATATTTTGTGTTTTGATTATTATGTGGCAGGAGAACTTTTTTTTCCGGTTCAACTTGTTTGGTGTTCTGTAAGCTTCTTGTACATGTATAGGTATCTTTTTCTTTAGGTTGGGGAATTTTCTCCTATAATTTTGTTGAGAACGTTTTCTGGGCCTTTGAGCTGTGAATCTTCTTCTTCTATTCTTATTACTCTTAGGTGTGGTCTTCTCATAGTGATCTAAATTTCCTGGATGTTTTGTGTCACGAACTACTTCGATTTTGCATTTTCTTTGATTGATATATTGATTTTCTTCTATCATATCATCTGTGTCTGAGATTCTATCTTCCATCTCCTGAATTCTGTTGGTGATGCTTACATCTGTAGTTCTGTTCTCTTTCCTAGGTTTTCCATCTCCAGTATTGCTTTGGTTCTGTTTTCTTATTGCTTCTATTGCCCTTTTGAAGTCTTGGACAGTTTTATTCATGTCCTTTACATGTTTGATTGTATTTTCTTATATTTCTTTATAATTATTTGTTCCTCTTTTAATGCCTCTACCTGTTTGAATGTACTTCTCCTGTAGTTATTTTATGTATTTATTCATTTCCTCTTTTAAGGCTTCTATCATCTTTATAGGATTTGATTTAAGATCCTCTTTTGTGCTTCAGTTGCATTAGGATATCCTGGATTTGCTGAAGCAGGATAGCTGGGCCATATTGCCCAAGGACTTGTTGATTGTGCTATCCTTCAGGCATCTGGGTTTCCCTGGTGTTTGCTGGGTGATCCTGATGGCAGCAGTACTTCTTGGGATGATGGGGAAAACTATGGGCCAGACAATAGCTGTCAGGGTACCTGACTCGGGTAACTGTGCCTCAGGTTGATCCCACTGTGAAGGGATTGGTGGGGCAATATTTCAAGTTGATAGTTCTTGGGGTTTCCATAGGCCTCCATGGCAAAGCAGGACACTCTTGAGGTCCCACAAGGCTCCTCACAACCAGAGAGTGAGCCCAGAGTCAGACAATGGAGTTCAGTGAACTTTGTGCAATTCATCTCTGCAGGCTGTGTTCTGGGTGGCTTTGACTGGGATGGAATTGGTGGACCAGGGATCCAAGCTGTTTACTTCTGGGCTCCCGAAGGCTTCCACCTTCTTCACATTTTTTACATCAACCTATTTATCTATTTATAAAGAGTAAATTATTTAAGTGTGATCAAAGAATGACAATCATGGAGCCAGGATGAAGGGTGCAAGGGTTCCTTGTATTACTCCCCGCAATTATTTTGTTTGGAAGTATTTCAGAATGAGAAGTTACAAAAGCTAAATAGAGAACAAAGCAGCTAATGTTGATCTAATCCAAGACCCATGCAGTGAAGAGGGCCTCTGCCCTAGGTAGTGTCTCCACATTTGTGGATGACAAAGCAGTTGTCCAGTTTGCTTAATGGGACTCACTGCTGATCATGAAGGCCTTCTCACCAGATGCACAATGAAGTAGGAGAGCTGATTTCTGATATCTAGCTTTCCCCATTGTCACTAAGTGTGTTAACATTCAGAAAGGAAGGGGTGGGGCAAATAATCAAGAGAGAGGCAGAACTGAAATTTCTCTATCAAATAATAGAACTGCTTCTTTAAAAAAAGAAAAAGATTTATGTATTATATATAAGTACACTGTAGCTGTCTTCAGAAGCACCAGAAGAGGGCATCAGATCTTATCATGGATGTTTGTGAGCCACCATGTAGTGGCTGAGATTTGAACTCAGGACCTTGGGAAGAGCAGTCAGTGCTCTTAACCGCTAAGCCATCTCTCCAGCAGGAACTGCTTCTTGTTTGTTTGTTTTTATGGGACAGACTCTCACTATGCTGCTCTGGCTGTCCTAGAACTCAGTATGTAGACTAGGCTGGCCTTGAACTCACAGAGATCCTTTTGCCTCTGCCTCCAGAGTGCTAAGATTAAAGACATGGACCGTTATGCCTGCTAGGACCACTTTTTGAAGAGCAAAACCATCTTTTTTCATGGTTGTATGGATGAATCATGGTTAACGTATTTTCTTTTTGTTAAGAGTTTTTAATACACAGGAGACTAAGGGCAGTGTGGAAATCCAAACTGTTTCATGGACTGGGATCTGCACAGGATCTGGCAAAGAGTATAATGTTAAAATGATAACAGTTTTTCATTTCACTTCAACTTTTAATGTTAGGTCATTTCTAGAGAGAATGTTGTCTAGAAGTTACAGATCTTTTTAATGAGGTGAGAAAATAAAACAAAATCAAAAGTTGCAAGATCTCTTTTAAATGTGTGCTGGCTGGTTTTATGTGGCAACTTGACACAAGATGTAGTCATCAGAGAGGAAGGAGCTTCAGTGGAGGAAACGCCTCCATGAGATGCGTCTGTAAAGACTTTTCTCAATTAGTGAATGATGGTGAAGGCTCAGCCAATGGCGGGTGGTTTCATCCCTGAGCTAGTGACCCTTGGTTCTATTAAAAAAAAAACAAACAAAAAAACAGAATGAGCAAGCCATGGGGAGAAAGCCAGGAGGCAGCAACCTCTACTGTCTCTCCATCTGCTCCTGTCCCAACGTTCTTGTGCTGCTTGAATTGCTGTCCTGATTTTCTTTGGTGATGAACAGCAATGTGGAAGAATAAGCTGAATAAATCCTTTTCTCCACAACTTGCTTTTCTGTCATGGTGTTTTCTGGCAGCAATAGAAACTCTGAGACTAAAAGCACTAAAAAGAAAAGAAAGAAAAAGAAAGAAAAGAAAGAAAGGAAAGAAAAGGAAAGGAAAGGAAAGGAAAGAAAAGAAGAGAAGAGAAAAGAAAAAAGAAAAGAAAAGAAAAGAAAAGAAAAGAAAAGAAAAGAAAAGAAGAGGAAAATGTTCCGTTTTCAAAGAGTTTGGAGACGGAGGGGGTGGGGGAAAAGCTTTGGCTCTTTGCTGCAGCGCAGCTGTAATTGAGGAACAGGCGCCATCGTGTGGCACACACGAAAAATGACTCTGTTGACCAAGCTTCACATTCGTATTCTTACTTTTAGACCTCCTGAGCTAGCTCAAAACGAATTCTCCAGTTTCAACAACATCTCAGTACAAGAGACAAGTGCAAGAAGTTTGCTTTTGTTTTTGTTTTTTTTTTTTTTTAATTTTTTTCTTTTTCTTTTTCTTTTTTTTTCAAACACTTGGAACTTTCTGGAACAATCCAGAATGGCTATAAGCTAGTGAGAATTTAGGTTCGTTTTGAGTAAACAGTGAGCACAGTGCCCTCTTGTGGTTGACATGTTACTTTGCAGAGAGAATGATAAATTTGTGGAATCCCAACTTTAGTAAGGGAAGACTTGATTAAAGTGTTGTAGGCAAAAGAGAGGAAGAAGCAAGAATTTCTAGTACACTATTGCAAAACTAGGGGTATTGCAGATAATGTACTGTACATCTTTAAAACATAAGGAAGGATTTGAGCAGCTTTACTACAAATTAGAATGCAGTATGACCAGCTGCCTCAAGGCCCTGTCTGTCTGTCATCTATCTTTCTATCTATCTATCTATCTATCTATCTATCTATCTATCTATCAATCATCTATCGGCTTATCAATCTATTATCATCTACATATCATCTCTTCATCTCTCTCTCAGCTATCGCTATCATCTATGTATCATCTATTTATAATCTATCATCTATCTGTTTATCTATCTATATCTACCTATCTGTCTATCTATCTTTCTCTCTATCCTATCAATCTGGCAAAGTAGCCAAGACTGACCTTGATCCTCTGTTTCCAACCAACCCCTCAGTGACATGATTACAGGATGTCACACTATGCATGGTTTAACTGAAATTTTATTCTGTAATAAGACAAATGAAAATTTTCATCTTATTCACCTTTTAAAAGAAATTTTGTGCAAAGCTGTAGTGGCTAGTTTTATGACACTTTATACAAGCTAAAGTCATCTGAGAGGAGGGAACCTTGATTAAGAAAATGCATCCATAAATTTGGGCTGCAGGCAAGCTTGTGGGTCATTATCTTAATTAGTAATTTATGGGGGATAATTCAACCCACTGTGAGTGTTGTCCTATCTGGGAGAGTGGCCGTGGGTTCTATAAGAAAGCAGGCTGAGGAAGCCATGGGGAGAAAGCCAGTAAGCAGCACCCTCCATGGCCTCTGCATCAGCTCCTGCCTCAGCCCCTGCCTCCAGGTCCCTGCCCTGTTTGAATCCCTATCCTCATTTCTTCCAGTGATGAACTATGATCTGAAATTGTAAGCCAATTCAACCTTTTTTCCCTCCAACTTGCTTTTTTGTCTTGATTTTTGTCATAGCAATAGAAAAACTAATTAAGACAAGCTGGTACCATCATAGTGACAGACATTGCTGTGATAGTCCTGGCCATGGTTTTGAGAGGATTGTAGAAAGAGTTTGGAACTTTGGGATAGAAAAGTATTGAGTGTTGAAGGCTCAGTGAGATGTTCTGTAGGAGCCTGGAGGCTAGGAATATTGAGAGCAGTGCAGAAGATGGAGGCCTGGCTTGTGAATTTTCAGAGGGAAGTTTGAAGACTCTATGAGGGCTGTTTGTAACTTTGATTTAAGATTCTATGATTCTGATTTGCTGGGGCTGAAGAATCTCTTATGATTGACAAAATATCAGAACTACTAAAGTGAAAACTTTGCACTACTGGAACAATTGATGCTGGCTACCTGGAACTAAGAAATTAGCAGTGACTAAGAAGAGACCAACATCACTGAGGTGAAATCTGTGAATATTAAAGAGTGGATATACAAACCTAGATTTATCACTGGATGTGGTCTCTTGATGCAACTCAGAAGTAACAAAGTGGGAAGCACTGCTCTCAGTTAACAGTTTATGATATGTTAACCTTAAATAAAAGAAATAAAATATGTATACGAGTGCACAAATGTTTGTTGTCATGAGATAGCATTATGTCTCATATGTCATTGTATATACTATACTTTCCAGTGCTTAGCATTACCATAGCTACACCAGATCACTACACATGTGTAATGTTGCATTATGTCATTAATATAGCTATGGTGGGGAGTTTTTCTGGTCCATTAGGAGACCACCGTTACACAACTGGGCCTTGTTGTTGGAAACACTGTGGAACATGACTGTAGTTTCTCTTTATTTTCCCATAAAGTATAAAAGATGCAGAGTGAGGGGTTAGATTCAGTTCAGTTGGATTTCAGGTCCCTATTCTTATCTTTCTGCTAGGATGCTTGTCTGTCCAGACTCTAAGGCCCATAATTTTTCCATTACTGTGCCCTCCCCAGTGTGCCTTTTTCCACAGCATGACCCATCAGGCCAAGCAGATTCCAACCTGAGAAACACTTGGCTGTGAAACACTGAAATGACTGTTGTTTGTTTTAATTATAAATATTCTAAGTATAAGTAGTTGAAGTAATAAAAATTGTAACTATTTTAATATGTACTGAATATCTATAATATGCCAGGAATTTTATTAAATATTTAATATATTACATACAATTTAGAACTCATACACACAAAAATAACTGGAGGGGTAAGCTATTATTGGCCTAAATTATGGGTGACAAAATGGAAGTTCAGTGGTTAGTAAGTGTTCCAGGAGAAGAACTGTTTTGTAGGTGTGTCATCGACCTCTGTGCAGTTGAGTAGTTTCAGTTCATGATGGCTCCTGTGAGTCTTTGAACTCTGGACCAGTTAGATAGAAGAAACCATGACATTAGTTTTGGGGAGGATATATTTTGATAAGTGCCATCCTAGTTTCTTTTCTGTTGCTGTGGTAAAATATTCTGACAAAAGCAACTTCCTAGAGAAAAGTTCACATTTCAAGGGTCCAGTCTATCCATGTGAGTGGAGCTTGAAGCAACTGGTCACCATGGCATTCACAATCAGAAAGCAGAGATGGTTTCACATTCATGCTGAGCCTGCTTTCTCCGTTTTATACAGCCCAGGAATCTCTCCCACAGAGTGGCCCTAACCACAGTCAAGATGGTTCTTTTCACAATCAAGGTAATCAATCCCCTTCTAGCATGTGCAGATGCCCCTCTCTCAAGTGAGTATACATCACTTTTTCAAGTGGACAATTAATAGCTATCACAAAAGTCATTGTAATAATAAGCATTGTATTATTAGCCCGGTGCCAAATGGTGAATAATTAATTCTTCCTTGAGAAGTAGTCTGGTCTGTCACAGGTTAAAAGCAAAGTGTCATATTGAAGATGTAAGACTACCATGCAAGCAATGATAGGCTTCCATGCCCCCTTCTTTCAGCAGCACTCACCCCACACAAACTGCTCAGAGAACTCTGGACCAGTGTCCTGCTCTTTAAGAAGTAGAATCTTGTTCTGAAGGATCCAGGGAGATAGTAAAAACTGAGAAGAGGATCTTGAATGTGGCTCTGTAGATGACAGGCTGCACTTTTTTTTCTCGTTGGTCTATCTGTCAAGAATGGGCATAGGAAGTGATTCAGAGTAGCTCCACTTTGCCACTATAGCGTTAGCTGTTCTGGTATCAAGGTATTTCTAGTGTAATATGATTAAATAATAGGATAAAATATTGTTTTCTTATTTAGAAACTGTAGGGGGAAGACCCAATAGCTGGTTATATGGCTATAGTTTGGATCAGGAGAGTTCCTAAGCGACCATTGTTCAGGGCTTGGTTCTCAATGAGGCAGTGTTGGAAGGCAGTGATAGCCTTGATGATGTGGGGTCCCAGTGAGAGGTACTGCCATAGAGCAGGAAAGGAGGAATTCTTTTGGAGTATGTAGACCTGACCTC